>CADEHL010001140.1:210000-363882 GCA_902827135.1 Harpagifer antarcticus | reverse complement strand
TACAATAAACACAGCAGCATAATAATGAAACTGTACACTAAAAGACAGCAAAAGAGCAATTAAATATCTACAGTAAACATGAAATAGACGGTCACATAATAATGTAAATATTACCAGTACTCAGTAGTGCAAAAATAACGAAGTGGCAGATATGTAATTGCACGTTTATCATAGCACATAATAAATAATAATAATATTGCACATGTTATATAGCAGCGAGTGTGTGGTAATGATGGTAATGATATGTATTTTCTGAATCAGAATCAGAATACCTTTATTAGTCCCCAGAGGGGAAATGTCCCATCGTTACAGCAGAACAGAGAAAGACCAAAGACAGCTTGCATACAAAAAGTACTAAAATAAAAAAAGAATTATAATAAAAATTACACATTTTACAAAAATACACACCCTGTAACAGTTCTAAAGATTTAGCAGCCATGGTATATATTGCCACATAGTTGGTATTTAACAACAAGAGGTGTTCTAGTCTAAATTCCTACATTCCTAAATCCCTTGTACGTGTCAATCTACCTGGTAATAAACCCGTTTCTGATTCTGATGGATGACACACAGGGAAGGGGATGATGTCTGTGTGTGTGTGTGTGGTGTGTGTGTGTGTGTGTGTGTGTGTGTGTGTGTGTGTCTGTGTGTGTGTGTGTCTGGTGTGCTGTGTGTGTGTGTGTGTCCCAGCATGAGCTTTCCCAGCCTGTGACTTGACGTCGCTGGTGGCATCAGACAGCTTGCCAAGCAGATCTGCTGCCTGCCCCCGGGGGGCCGTGTGAAGCCTGCAGAATACATGTGTGTTCATGGAGGCTGTACACGTGAGGATGCCCTTTGGTGTCCATATGCACGTGTGTGTGCGCAAGGAGGGTGAGGAATGGGAAGTGATCTAGTTGCTTTGGCCGGTTCAACCACAACAGACTGTTCTCTTTAAAAGCCAGGATTTTAAAAAGCACACGCATGGAGAGTCACACGTGTATTCAGTCTGGCTTGTTATGACTGGCACAGCTCAGCTCTGTAATAGAGGTGGGTTTCCCAACCTTCAACTCAATCACCCTTTCATCATCAACTGATTTAATGAATGCTATTTTTTGATTATGAAACTGAACACTGTTACAATATTTCTTTCATATTATTAAACTGTCAATGTTTACGACGGGTTGGTCAAGGTTGTATCTGGAATAGTTACCGGTTTTAAGCGATAACTCCTTCAACTGTCCTTTAGCCTCCTTTGGTCCTAAACTTTTAGCTCACTTTTACAACTGTCTACCTGCCAAAGGTATCTCATTTTGTCATCGTTCATCCAATGGCTATCTACAGTATTTAAGCGGTTTATGCGTACATTTTTTAACCTAAGTAATCCTTCTATTTTCCCCATCACCTTTAGCCAACATTTCAAACTTCTTTTCCTTTAAATTGTAGATACTATTTAAAGCAGGGGTGTCAAACTCAATTTCACCACGGGCCACATCAGCATTATGGTTGGGGCAAAGGGCAAGTTGTAAATATAAGACATTATATATAAAAATATTTAATATATATAAAATAATGTTATTGCCTCTGTATTGGATTATTATCGGAGAGGGTAATAACTCATAATTAACTAGGTCTGAAAGCAGAAGTCTAGGGCAAATAATTGCAAGTCTCTTCAGTGAGAATGTCACAAAATGATTTAAAAAGAAAAGTCAAATCTTGAAAGAAAAGTGACATTTTGAAAAAAATGTCAAATGAGAGATGCATTGTGGGACATGTAGTTTATGGGCAATGTGCTTCTGTAAATCAGCCTGTAACCGTATAATAAATATCTTTGCAAGCTCTTGTGGGGCCGCATAAAATGAAGTCACGGGCCGGATTTGGCCCCCGGGCCTTGAGTTTGATACCCTTGATTTAAAGCATGTATCTTTCTTTTAGAGTCATCCACCTTCTTTATAACTAGTTTCTCCACACTCACAACCTGTGATGTTCAGGTGATACTGTTCCGGCATAAGGATGTGGATATGCATATTCAAATCAAATCTACGTGCTCCCTGGCAACTGCAGAAGCACACTAGCCCCTGGGGAAGGAGTAGTAACACTAGTTAGCAGTCAGTGATCATGAGAGGAGAGCTTCCACTGTGAATACCATTAAAGCACTGCTGCACCGTTGGGAAGTGGCAGCAATGTATATACTATCACTGTCTGCCGTACAGAAGATTAGAGCTCTGTTTCCCTATGTAAGGAAAGCTGTGATAATAGCTGCAGATTACAGAAGATTTCACACAACTACATATGAAGCCTTACAATGCTGAGATTTCGCTTCAGTGTGTGTCGGACACGGAGCTTTTCTATGTGAAGAAACACATACAGGTGTTTCTTCAATAGCTCCCATTCTGCATCGAGGATGCATGCATCGAGCCAAGTGGAATTACAAAGGAAACCCTTGATTTAAAGACTGTTTATCTTCGTCCATAATTACATATTTGCGTGAATACGGAAAATAATCCTGATATTTGCACAAGGCTTGACTCATTAATTTGAATAGACGATTAAGAAGAGCCAGTGTGGCAGTTAATTAGAAAGCAGTGGTGATAACCACCTGTTCAAACATACAGATGGGAGTCTGTCTGCGTATCCCATGCCTGCGAGTGCTGTATCACTGCAGAGAGTCAAAGGGAACTGAGTGACGATGGAGATGGTTTAATGCTGCTCATCACACTCAGGATTTGACTGAAGCGCATACGGAGGCGCACACACACACACACACACACACACACACACACACACACACACACACACACACACACACACACACAGTCAAAGACGTGATTACCTGTCAAATGCAAGATGTGGCTTGCTGGGAGTAAATGAAGTGATTCATATTCACGGGGAGGAGCTGGGCTTTTCCTGATTAGATGTTAAGATATTCACTGTCCCCATTGCTTCTTTTATTACAGCACCACAATGACAAGATGTGAAATTACACGCTGGTTGATGCAAAACACTGAGGGCAGAAAAAGGACGAACTGAAACGGGCGTCCCAGTCTCTCTTGTCTTTCTCTCCTTTCTTTTCTTTTTTGAAGGCCTGACTTTGTTAGTCGTTGAGACATGGTGCACACGTAAGTACTACCATCCCTCCTCACCTTACTTGCCAACCTTGAGACCTCAGAAATCGGGAGCATTTCAAAATGCAAAATGGGGGGTGCTAGTGGATCGCCGGAGCTGTTAGATTAACATTAACATGCTTATTGTAGTTCTAAGTGCACTGCCTAGTGGCCTGTAGCACCATCCTTGATGGAGCATGTGTGTGGGCAGGAAAGGAGTGAGCAGAGAGTAGAGTAGTTGTCGATTCTGTTTTCTGTGACTATCAGTTGCGCGCTACTACAGAGACGCGTTACCATGGAAACCAAACAATGGTGTAGCTGTATTAAAGTCCGAGTGGAAACAGTCCTGAGTAAAATCTGATTTTGTCAGAAATCGGGAGAAATATGACCGGGAGGAAACCGGGGGAGGGCAAGAAAAAAAGTGAAATGAATCGTAAGTTTAGTGAGTACATTAACGTTATATTAATGTTAATGATTGATGAAAGGTTACTTACATATTTTTTGTTAATGCTCTAAAAAATGTTGGGGCCCCTGTCAGTCACGGGCCCTTAGAATCGTCCAAACTTTTCACCCCCTTACGGCGCCCCTGGACACGCATTATCTTCTCTCTCTCTCTCTCTCTTTTCTCTTTCTCTCTCTCTCTCTCTCTCTCTCTCTCTCTCTTCTCCTTCTCTCTCTCTTTCTCTCTCTCTCTCTCTCTCTCTCTCTCTCTCTCTCTCTCTCTCTCTCTCTCTCTCTCTCTCTCTCTCTCTCTCTCTCTCTCTCTCTCCTCTCTCTCTCTCTCTCTCTCTCTCTCTCTCTCTCTCTCTCTCTCCTCTCTTCTCTCTCTCTCTCTCTCTCTGCATGTCAAAACTCTCTTTGATTTCTTTAAATGTCCACGAAATGAGGGCAGGTCCCAATTTACAATACCTTTCATACGGCAGATAATGCTCGGTAACAGGAACATGACGAAACTAAGTGTCGGCTGCTACTTTTCAGTTATCTAATTTATCTTTTCTTGCTTCTTTTTCCCTCCCTCCCTCCCTCTGTGCTGACACCTCCCTCGCCGGCCTCCTTCTGTGTTTAAAGTGAGTGGCTGTCTGACGCCGGTCGATGCTCACCGGCTGTGTGGGCCCCAGAGCTCTGATAAACAAGAACCTAATGGTGTCCCTGGGCTGCTGAAGGGCCTCACATTAGGATAATTAGGCAAAGTGAGGGAGCCCTGGAGAGGAGGAGGAGAGACGTCTGCACTTCCTGAGAATCTGAGCCTGTGACTTTGTGCCTAGTTGCTCAACTCCCCTTTAGACTATATCTACGGTCGGAACAAGGGCACCAAATAACTGCACCGTGATAGCAGTGGGATTTGTCAGGAGGAGTGATGCGCTATTCAGACAAACTAAATCACCTTTAATGCAAGGTGTTATGAAGAGACAGATGGGGATGTCTGACAGCTCGGAGAGAAGCTGAATTGTGTGAAGAGAGCAGGAAAGTATACTATCTGTAGCAAAGGTTACAATATGTGGACTTGCCATTTGACAGGTAACAGCTAAAATCACTTTCTTCAGTTCGGTGAAACAACTGGAACACACAACGAGTAACAGAGCTACACAACAACCAAGCGTGGCCAGTATCTTCGTTAAAGAGTCACCGTTCAAGCGCACTATGATGTATTGTTGTTGTTAGACGGCCATGGCAACTGGCGAACAACAACGATATGTTTTTCTGCCATTTTTTGCCCGAACAGAACGGGATTTTTTTTTGAGAGGATGAGCACGATAACGGTAACCCGAAAACATGAGGTTGGTTGACGCTTCATGGTGTAATTGGACCCAGGCTTAACTTGAACTAGTATCGTGTTTAGCAGCAACAAGTGTCAGACGTCAGTTTGTAGCTTCACGTCATTGGCCTTCATTGAAAAGTGATTTGAAACCTGTTGCTCGGTTATTCTCAGAGAGATTCTAGCATTACAGGAAAGCATGCTATGGGGCATGTTTGTCTTGAGTGACAGGTGTTGTATGTCTGTTTGCTTGTTGATGGCTCTTTTCAGCTGAAGTCTCCACCTTGTTTTGCAAATATGACATTTATAGGTGTCAAGATGACAGCAAAGTGCTAAAGAGAATTATGTTTTTCTTAAATGAATCTGTATGCTAAATATGAAGCTAGAGCTAGGATACGATTAGCTTATCTTAGCATTAGAAAACAGTTAGCCTGCCACTTGTGAAGCTCGCTAACATTACATTACATTATTACATTACATTTAGCTGACGCCTTTATCCAAAGCGACTTACAATAAGTACAATCGACCAGGAAGACACAACCTTGAAGAAAACAGAATCATATAAGTACATCAGGTTTCATAGAGCCAAACATTTCAAGTGCTACTCAACTGGCTATAGATAAGCCAGTCCTTTATAAGTGCTTTGTTAGCAGTTCTTTGTTAGTAATTCTATCGCTCGAAGTGGAGTCGAAAGAGATGAGTTTTCAGTCTGCGCCGGAAGGTGTGTAAGCTTTCTGCTTTCTCTAACATGTTCTCTCTTGTTTCTTTAATCCACACAAAACACATCAAATGACGAGATGTGGATTTATAGGGGTGTGGTATGTGTGTGTTATGCTCACCCCCACCGACACACCGTCCGTTCCTCCATCCGCGAAACAGAGGGGCTGAACACAGAACTTTGCGTGGGCAGCCCTGAGTACCAAACATTGTCTCCTGGTACTCATTTGAGTAACTCACTAAGAAAGTTATGTGCACCCCTGGTTATGTGCAAGAAATACCCTAGCATATATATGCCCTTTAAAACCACAACTTTTTAAACATAGAAGCCCCTGCTTTCCGTCATTTGACTGCACTAAGCAAACTGTTTGCTTGCTGTAGCTTCATATTCAACATTCACATATGAAAGCGGTATCATTTCCTCAGGTAGCTCACACCAAGAGAGTGAATAATGTATTTCCTTAAATGTCAAGTTATGCCTGTATGTTTGTAAATACCAGGTGAACTGTTGGAGATAAGGCGTTGTTTTTGTAAATGGCAGTTTTCACAAACACTTTCCTCAATGGCATGGATGAAAAGGAACCCGCAGTAGATATTGCGGAAGCTTTTCTGAGTCTGAGAGACACACTCTGGGACGGAGGTTCGACTTCACCTGTGTTCTTCCCCGTTTGAACACGAGGACCGACGCTGAGCTTCAAACGGAGCTGTTGCCAGAGTGACGCCTCCCAGATCACTACCTCCCGCTCTGTGATTCTCTTGTTGTATATACAGCCGCCGCAGCAGCAGCAGCAGCAGCAAGCTGTGGGTTCACTAGCTGCAGCTTTTCTTTTCCGCTCTGACACTCTGCAATCAGATGTGACACACTGAAGGCTTGGATGACAGCTGGGAAGACAAGGTCACACAGTCACCTACTTTTAACGAAGGATATGCACAGCTCCTTTTGACAGGCGCTCACACACACACACACGTTCACACAGTCACAAAGCGGAGCAGGAGTATTTTTTTGCAGACAGCGCCTTTCCTCGTGCCTCTGCAATCTCAGAAGCAATTACCTATTACATTTTCATCCTTCCCATCTCACAATGTTTAAGGAAAGATTATAACTGCTGGTGGGTAATTAAGCCTGCAAATTGTGAATTGAGTTGTGAATATGGAGCATGGTGAGTGTGTGTGTGTGTGTGTGTGTGTGTGTATGTGTGTGTGTTTTGTCTTAATAAAACTAATAGCGCTGCCCACCTAGAGCTCTTAATTTGATACCCGAAATGACAAATCACAGAGCTAAGAAGTGTAACACTGGTGTGGAGGAATTGCTCATGGTGTGTTATAATTCGCGAGGATAAATACTGTTTTCCAATTAAATTGCACCACTTTATTAGATTACACAGTGAGCTAGGGAAAAAAGAGATTAGCTGCTGCTGCTTGGCATTACAATGAAAAGATTTTGGTGCCAAACACGTTAGCGAAGGTCGTCCTGAATGCTGCCGTCATGGCTCAAGATGTTGTCACACTTGTTCATGGCTTTAGTGCGACTAGAACATATGACAGATACTCGTCCTTCAGAGCTTCAGAAATGGCTGCTATCAGTCTTGGTGTTGACACTAAAGCATCTTTCAAGAGGGATAAAAACACCCTCTAACATCTGGCTTTTGTCTTATAGGTGCAAAGGTCTGCAATTTTCCCGCGACAAATGACTGCATTGTTTGAGGATATTTATCGGCTACTGTAAAGATCGGCAGATAACGAAACACGATGGATGGTCGTGTGATGCCACGTGACGCCGATGAAGGTGAGTAGATGATAAATACAGCTGGAATCTGGACAATTATTATAACAATGAACTCAGTTACATAGTAAACATTAATAATCCTCAAGGACTCCACTAGACTCCATTGACAGAAAGAATCACATTTACCTTTCTTTGTTTGAAACAGACTTCTTTCTAACTCAACATAAACACTTACCAGAAACGTCCTTGTTTCAACAACCGCCATCTCTGGTTATATGTGAACATTCATTGTAATACATGTCTCCTCAAAGCCACCAGACTCTATTGACAAAACCAGTCATTTTACTTGCCTATTATTGGAAAAACACTTAATTCTTCAGAAACAAAGAAACGAATCAACACCGTGAGATATGAAAATGAAATGTTATGCGCTCTTTGCAAAGCCACCAGACTCCACTGACAGAACCAGTCATTTGAAGTTCTACGACTGTGTCCCTTTTTAGTATTTACACTGATTCAACACTACTTTGGTATTAACATTGTGACTTGCCTCCAAGCTGCTTTGTACTGTCTGCTAACCCTTATTTCTGGCGAGACACACCAAGAAAGTCAAACTTGATTCTTGGGATTTGGAAAGGAGTCTATCGCTTATTTTTCTGTATTTTTCCCGCACTTAAAAACCCTTTTATGTGCGTGCTTGTACTGTTTGAAAAAAGGGTATAAAATCTCTTGACTCCTCACATTTCATTGTTCCTTCTCCTTCCACTGTCCCCCCCTCTCCCTCCATCCCTCCCCTTCTTTCTCTCTCCAGCTCTTTGAAGCCAGAGGCGAAGAGACGCGGGATTTCTCAGTCTTTTTAAGGATTCAAACAAAGTCTCTGGGTTTGGAGATGACATGAAAGTCGGCCAGACAACGGGCCCACCTGGGGATCTCTGCTTCACAAAGCCTCTTTTCTTTATATGCAGTCGGTTGCAGGGGCCCCTCATGGATATTCACAGGGTCCCACAACATAACACACACATGCCTCGGGCTCCTGTATCACTAATTGATACTTTCTCACTGGAACATGGGTTAATGATTACAAATGAGCCCGACTCAGCATAGTAAAGGGAATAGGGGGTTTGTGTGCTTTCTGTTCCTCTTTGAGCGAATGCTTGCAGGGGGAAACCTATACATGATGAAGCAGCTGTGGTCATCAGTGATGCATTTTTAATAATAGTATTCTGTGACAGACAGACGCGCATGGCCCTAAGGCAGTGTTTCTCAAACCTTTTCGTACCAAGGACCACTTAACCAATAAAAAAACACTCGCGGACCACCTAACTCCACAAATATCCAAAACACATCGTTTTTCTAGAACAGATTACAAATCGCCTGAACATGGTACAAACAGGCGGCTATATGTGTGATGAAGGTGTTGCACTTGGCTATATTATGCAATCGAAAGTGAAACTTAAGCTCGCTCCATTGCGGAGATATTCCCCCAAGAGTGCGAAAAACTTACATGTATTCATTTATTTCAAATGTGAAATGTTACCAATATACTCACGGACCACTAGGGGGCGCTCACGGACCACCAGTGATCCGCGGACCACACTTTGAGAAGCACTGCCCTAAGGAGTTTCCTCCACTAATATAAGTAGCCATGACCTGCAACACTTGAATCAGTGATGTGTGAAATAGGGCGATCTGACCATAAGCTATAATCAATATGCAGTTAATAGTAAAAATAGATTTTCTAGCAAAGTCCCGCGCCTTATAGAGGTACCGTAATACATACTTACAATCTCTAAATTGATAATAACGAGAACACAGGCATTCGAATGTATCAGAAAATTTGATCAAATCAACCTATTGTTGAGCCTGCAGGGTGGGACCATATGGAGAAATCATTTTAAAAAAGTTGGATCAAATACCTCGATATCGATATTGCAACAAAGTCGTATTGTTGACTAGGATTTACAAAATATTATCCGCATAAAATGTTTGATTATCATCAGTGATGGGGATAAAATGGCTAAGTGTGTTAAATTATGAATCAGTTAAAAAGAAAACTAGTACGTCCAAAAAACGAAATCACTTTACTGCGATGCAGCCTTTGAAACCATGACAACACACATGCAATATCACACAATGGATATATTGCTCCGCTCTAATGCATCTTAAGCGTAAGTGAGTGTGTAGTTGGAAGTATTTATAACTTCACTCAAAACTATAATGTTCATTTTGCTGCTGCTTTTACTTGAGATACTACTTTTTAGTTGTTCGCACAGAAGTATAGAAACATAAGCTTTACCGTGGGTTATTTACAACAGTTGGCCAACTTTATAAATCCCCAATGTCAACAAGTGCTCCGGTCCCAGCTGTGTGCGTCACTCTTTAGTGTCCCCGTATCCGCAGCGTTTTGTTTACGCAGCGCTTTCAGTAAATGAAGTTGGTGAAGAAGATGTCACCGTAGTTATTTCATATGGACTATTCATCTATTAAAATACCAGAAACCATAGCATATTCTACATGCAGTATATCCTTATCAAGATATGGAGTGTAAAACATCGATCAGCCAAAGCACTCAACTTTACAATCTCCTCTCTCTCTTTACACTATCATTGGCTTCTTGATGAAAAATCCTCTCGCCCTTTAAAGTCTATATATCTTCGCTTAATCACTCGAATCAAGGATCACATGTCCACATCCAGCCAATCCATATCTAATTCCCCTCCCCGTGATGAATCGTGTCTGTTGGACCGGCAAAAGGGCTCTCAAACCGGTCAGGTGGCTCTCGAGGAGGATCCCCCGTATCGCAGAGGTTAATAACTTTTCACATGATTACCCACAACCCCCAGGATTAAAAGGTCCGGTGGAGCAGGTTCCACATAGCAAATAATAATCGCTATTTCACAGCAGTGTCCTCGGGTGAAAGGCCACCACGCTATCTCATCTCCCACAGCGAGGAAGGAAACTCGAGGACCCTAACACCTACGGAGAGTGTTATTCATCTCTTTTCCTGGTTGTACTTTTTTTCATATTGAGCCCCACTCCTCTCCTCTCTGGAACCAAATCATTTTAATGAATGCAACCTTTCTTTCCCCTTTTCCACGAGCCGTGCTCTCATCCTGATGTTGATGGTGTCAGTGGGCGCAGTGCTTCATGCTGAGTAGGGTTACGTCACCTTGTCATAGCCAGGGGATGCTGTTGTAGGATTACATGTGTTTCTCTTGCTCACAGAAGTAGTTATCCACCACCCGAACACTTCCTAACATGAACACTTCCTGTCTGTCAGTCTGTTAGCGCTCAATAGTGCCCCACAATTCCCAGGAAAACTGTTTGATCCCAACCACCAGACTCAGGGACAATTTCATCCCACAGGCCATAAGACTGTTGAACACCTGACGTTCTGTTTGCAACTTATATATATATCAATATTCCAACTACTTACTATTTCTATTCTATTTACTTCCATCTGTGTTATTGTGTTGTACTGTTAGAGGAGACTGTGACCTGATTCATAACTACACTGTGGCTATGTACACATGACAGTGAAAGCCTTGAATCTTGAACCATAGATACTTGTTAGACGCTTTTATCCAAAGCGACTTACATACTGAATAACACAACGACATGCTGACTGCAGTGGGGTTTGAACCTGTGCCCCCCTGATCCCAACACCAACGCACTACCCACTGCACCACACGCCTCCCATAGATGGCATAAGAGTGAGAACTTTTTAATGTTGTTTTCATGACCCAAAAAGTGTGCTCTGTTCTCAACCCAAGTATCCGATCATGCCCCGTAACCTCACACCAGGGTTTGTCTGATATCTTCCGAGAAGCATTTCTGTCCAGCAAAACAAGCTTTCAGTGCGACCCCCCTCAAGCACCTACAAGGCAGAACTTCTTTAGCTATCACAACTGACCCAATACCAACACAATTCCTTATGTGTTGTCCCAAAATGTGCCAAATAATGTCATCCAATTGCCATCTTTTAACGTTTCCACAAACTACGACTTTCAAACACCATTAGGAACTGGTTCAAATTGATTTAAGTTTGGGTGAAACGCAGACAAAACGGCAAGATGCGATTTCAACAGATTTCAGCTGCAGTTATATCCTGTTGGTGTATCGCTTGATAGAAACACAGTCCTCTAATAAGCCCAGTGAGCGCAGTTCCTATACGTCTCGAACCAATTCATCTAAGATCTGCTTTTTGTCTTGGCTCAAAAAAATATCATGCAACTTTAAGGGGATCCGAACGCTGTGTGTGACTGTGTGTGTGTACTGTGTGTGACTGTGTGTGTGTACTGTGTGTGACTGTGTGTGTGTACTGTATGCTCGAGTCTGCACATATTGGAATGAGTGTGTGTTTTTGTGTGGATTCATCTGTTTGATCTTCAGTGTTAGAAGACAAAGAAGCTTGGTACAGTAGCAGCCCACGGGACGCAGCAGAAAATAGATGGCATTCATACGCTCTGTTCCACCAACACCACCACCCTTCAAACTCCCAGCACCCCCCTCACAACCCCCCTACACAAACATACACACACACACACACACACACACACACACACACACACACACTCCGACTCTCCCTTTTCTAAGTCTCATTATATCATGTGGGCATGATCCAAAATAAAACAGTGAATAACGGCTGGTTTTGAAAAGCAGGCACATATTCGTGTGTGTGTGTGTGTGTGTGTGTGTGTGTGTGTGTGTGTGTGTATTTGAGGATTTTCTCAGGCAGATATGAACGTGGTTTTTTAAAAGAGCCCAGCTGGGACGAGTGAGCGGCTCTCGCATCCTTACATCACTTCAGATGACTTCATCAGGGCCAACCTGAACACATTCAAGCTGCTTTTTTCTGCTGACACACACACACACACACACACACACACACACACACACACACACACACACACACCACCCACACCTCTGTATGCTGTAATGAGCTGTCAAAACATTAAAAACACTCACGGAGGTTTGTGGCCCTGGAAACAAAGTGCTGTGAATGCATCCCGAGGGCCTCCTCCCCGCGATACGGCTCACCTGGACACCCGCCCTGCAGCACACTGGCCACGGCCCTGCAGAGAGAAGGGGGGGGGGGGGGCATGAGAAGCTGTAAATAACATCCTTAATTGAAACTGCTGCACAGAATCGTTTCCTTACGTCATGGAGCGCCAGGCTTGGGGAGCAACGGATTACATGTAATGATATCACATTGTCCTGTTGTCTTACATGATATACATTTCAGACATCTTATTATTTATTTTCTTGTTAACTGTGGGGTTTCTTTGGTAGTTTAGGGTACATGCCGTACACACTGCAAAGCCCCCTGAGGTGTGTACAACGTGTGATATGGGTTATACAAATAATGTTTGATTGATCAAATGTGACTACCTGAGCAATTTTGGGTTAAGTATCCTTCTTAAGGACACTTCAACGTGTTGACTGAAGAGATTGGTTGACTCCCTGAGTGACATTCACCCCTTTTCAATGGACTTAGATGCAGCCAATTGTAAATGCATGTGATTACCTCATATAGCGTAGACATGTTGCTCTCCCTAACCTTTCTTCCATTTCCCCCGTTGATTACAGGTGTTATTTGTGAGTCTATAGGTCCCAGGGTCAAAGGACAGATGCTGTAAAGCCACCTGAGACTTGTCATTTGTGATATCGGGCTTTGAATAACATTTGATTGATACAATTTGCCTACAGGAGCGATGTTGGTGGTTAAGTATCTTGCTTACGGATACTTCACCTGGAGGGGAAGGGTATCGAACCACCAAGCCTTTGATTAGACTCCGATTCGCCCCCCCCAGAGTCACAACCAACCCATTGTATTGAATCTGTAAGGTGCAGCCAATTGGAAATACATGTGATTACCTGATGAAAGTGTGCTGTTTCTGCTGCCTACTAGATTCCACTATGAACATTGTATCTCCTTCATTATACACAACGGAGTGCAAATGCTGCCTTATTCTAGTGAAATGCACCCGCCCCCGCCTGAAGGGGAGAGTAGCTGCACGTAATGTAGTGCCATACACCACAAAGGATGGATGGAGTGGACAGAGCATGCAGCACTTTGTCTCCCATATAGAGAAGAGTTGCTCTGGTTGGCAAGAAACCAGAGCCTGTGTGAAAGATACTAATGCATTACAAGCAGGACCATTGATTCCATATATATAAATATACCTGTGTTGTGCACAGATGAAGAAAAGAGCGCTTCACATCAGTGCGTGCGTAGGCTACTACTGCGAGTCCTTTTGTAAACAAGCGCACTGAGGAGAGGGTTAGAGAAAAGGGGAAGGAATGAGAGAAGGGGGGGACTCACCTGGACATGTTCTCTCTCTGAGGCCTGTGCGCCTTTTCCAGCCCCAGTTTGGTGAAAATCCCCACAAGAGCCATGATGGCCACTACTCCACATATGATGTAAACGATTAAGTTCGTCTTGTCTTTGGTGGTGTCGATCAGCTTGTTGATCTTTTTGTAGGGAGTCTGTCCGGTCTTCATCCACATCGGAGTGTCGTAATTCTTACAGGTGCTCTGGTCCAGCCGCGAGTGTTTGTAGGAGCAGCAGAAGCGGAAGCCACAGGTGCCGCAGCAGAACAGGTAGTTGCCCGTTTTGCAGACAAACGGCGGGTCCCACTGGCCCATCACGTCGTAGTAACCCCGGCACCTGTCCTCCGTGTGCGGGGTCTCCTCGGACACGCTCTCCTCCTCCCTTGAGCCGTTGGAGGTGGCGATCATGACGAATCCTCCGAGCAGTCCCGGCTCCCCGTCAGCCTTGCACACCAGAGCCATAAGTTTGAGCAACAAGAAGCCGAGGAGAAAGTATTTCCCTCTCATGGTGCCCTCTCCTCCGTTCAACTTCAAATGAAAAGACTTGGAGAGAGGAAAAGGGGCGCACAGTCATGATACGCTAGAAAAAAGTCCAGAAACACACATCCAAATAGCGACGCACCGTCATCCGCGCCGATCAACATCTTTATGCATCCAAAAGAAACGCGCAGAATGGAAAACAACCTCCGCGGAAATGTATTTATCTCTCCATCTGTCTCAGAAACGCACTTGCAGGCTCGGATTTTTCAGGAGTGCATCACTTTACATATCCATCGGTGCGCTCTTACGCACAGGAGTAGGCAGAGACACAAACTGCACCGACGCTGAGAGCGCAGTGAGAGAAGAGAAGAGGCGAGGGTGGGAGAGCCTGGTGCGCAAAAGGAGAGGAGGAGGACGCATGGGGAGGGAGTGAGACTGCGAGGGATGAGGAAGAGAGAGAGAGCATTTTCTTTTTTGTGAAATATTACAATAAAAGCCTCGGGATACGCGCATCACTGTCCGGTTTTGTCGTCGAGGAAAAGGCGTGGGAGCGTTCCCCCCCCCCCCCCCCCCCCCACACTTTATTCATTCTCTGTCGTAGGTTGCCATTGTTTTGGAAATCCTTAAATAAAAATAATGTTCCACAATAGGCAGTGTCTGGCACAGCAGCTTAAGCAGGGGATACATTTGGAAAAATAGCCCCTGAACAAAGAAGTGGCCCAGCAGGAAGCAATGCCCACAGGCTCCCTGGGGACCTTCTGAGAAACAGAAAGGGTTCTTAAGAAGTGGTGCTCATGAGAATCAGATCCACAACCGAAACACACAGAAGATGCTTAAATCCTCATGGACATAAAGCGTAAACAGAGAGAGAGCCTCAATCTTAAATTCTGTCTGATTGGAAAATGTCCCTAACTGAATAACAATAAATGGTATCAGAGTTATTGCAATAGTTTATTTTATTTCACATTTTTCAAGTGCAGTTGCTTTCTTCGTTGTCTCTTTTGGTCCAACAGGTGCATTGTGATCAAAGAGATCCTGAAAAGAGGTGCTTTAGTTGAGATGGATAGAAATATTTGTTGACAAACGTGTAGGTAAGTGGCCGGTTTTTAATGTAAAGGTCCGATGTCATGCTTTTCCGGTGATTACCCGTCCCCTTGTGTTATGTAGCTTTTTCTGCATGTAAACGGTCTGCAGAGTCACTAACCCTCAAAGTACACCCTGCAGCGAGTAAAGCTCTAACACAGAGAAGACCTGTCTGTGCTGCCCCAGAACGCCTCGTTGGACATTTCTCTTTTTCTTCCTGGGTACAGTGACGTGCCCATACCCAAATGGACCCATTGGTCCAAATGGACCGATCCGTGGAGCCGTTACGTTACTTCGTCACACACACACACACACACACACACACACACACACACACACACACACACACACTCAATCTTTTCTCAGCTGTAGCTCCACCGATTTCTCCTCCCTGAGACGGCGGGACGCGGCGAGGCTGTGAGTCGGTGTGTGAGAGCACACACACACACACACACACACACACACACACAAACTCCCAGCCAGGCTGCGGGTGTATGTGTGTGTGTGTGTGTGTGTGTGTGTGTGTGTGTGTGTGTGTGTGTGTGTGTTCGGGCTGGGTTTCGCTGTGTCTCGCTGTCTGCTTTGCCTGATGCTGATTTTAATGACTGGTTGAACCACAGCAATATTGTTTTAGTGTTTTATATGTTTAACTGCTATGCCTGTCATCTTTGCTCTATGTGTTTGTGTTGTCTCCTGGGTTCTGTAGTGCCCGGAGTCTGTCTTTTTATTTCCCTCCCAAACCCCATCCCCTCAGGAAGCCTTTGCCTCCTGTCAGGTCATCATTGTAAATAAGAATTTGTTCTTAATTGATTTTCCTGGATAAATAAAGGTTCTACTACTACTACTACTACTACTACTACTACTACTACTACTGCTACTACTACTACTACTACTACTACTACTACTACTACTACTACTACTCGCAGACGGCCACTAGGCTCACAGGGAGGGGGGGCAGGAGCTCCAACCAGCCGTGTAGGACAGAGAGTGAATACACAGAGATGCTGTATGAGAAACCAATGTGAGTTTGGAACATTGCACGGTATAAATGTATTTTAGTAGACCTCAACAATGGAATTATGATCAGTAGAAATGGCCATGACATGGGAGCTTTAATGGTTAAAAAGCAAACCTCTAAAGCACGTCTGATGGTTTTTGAGCCGACTGGAGTCATTAAAGGTGGACTTTTAACTTTCATTCTAACATTTTATTTAACAGTAAAGCTACCAGATGAGTAGTTTCTTCAGATAAAAAGAGAGATCAGGTTGAATTGTATTAACCTCTGTCCATGGTGCCTCCTTTTTGTCAACTTTTCAAGTTGCAAAAAGGAGGCAAGTGCACATTTTCTGGACTACAGGTGTTTAACGTCATCTAATTACATCCAACACCTGAAGAGAATTAGACAAAAGCAGTATGCATACTTAAGAAAATGAACGTTATAATCTATACTTAATCGTAGGCTGTACCTGGTTTGTTATAGTCAAGTACATTTACTCAAGTATTGTAAGTACTATTTTGGGGTAGTATTTTTATTTGATGCTACTTTATACTTCCACTCCACTACTTTTCGAAAGCCAATATTGTACGTTTTACTCCACTGCATTTATTTGACAAATGTAGTAACTTATTTGTTTACAGATTCAGATTATTAGCTAAAACCTAATCTAAATAAAAGAATAAATACATTTTGATGTATAATTACAGGTTTATATATCCAGCAGCAGTACATAAAGTTATTAAAAGTAGCTCCACCTTTAACAGCTGTGACACTTTAATGCATCAATAAAATAATCCAGTTATTTCATACACTGTATGGGTTGATTATGAGCTTAAGTACATTTTGATGAGAATGCTTTTGTACTTTTACATAAGTAAGATTTTAAATGCGGGACTTTAACTTGTATTTTTACACTGTAATATTTCTAATTTTACCAAAGTACCAGATTTGAGTACAGTGTGCAGCCACACGGGGGAAAGCCACACACACTCAGGATGGAACAGGCATTGTAGTCGATCCCCGATAGATTCATAATCACAATAGAGCGGCACAGACAGCAGACAAATCTCCTCGGAAGTTCCCTGATAAGTCACAAATAAGTTTCTTGGGACTTTTCTTCAACATGGCGGACAGTGAGGATATCTTTCTGAGAGCTAAACATCGGACTTTCAGCGGACTAACTGAAGGTAGCTTCTTTAGCAACCGGGTAGCTAACTCACAAGCTAATGAGCTACTAATGCTCTCTCTGAGTGTTACACACGTTGTTGTCTGTATGTAAATGATCTGACAGAGCACACATAAATCACTCTACAACTTGTGTGTAGCATAGTGTATTTGTAATTACCCGTTATCAGCCATACGGAGGCTAGCTGCTAGCTTGTGTTTACGAAATAAAGTTGTTGTGCAGTGTTTTAGAAGCGTTAATGAATTAATGCAGAACAGCTGTGCTCCATTGTTGTTGTTGGTGTTGTTGTTGTTGTTAGGTATTGTGGCTAAAGTCGGTTGTAATTTCCTGTCAGTGAGTTTAAAGAGCCTTTTGTCCACTAACGTAACTTTGAACCATGTTGGTCTCTGATGAGGAACTATCATGTTGCAGCGACTTTTTGCATTTCTGAAAAGGAGCTCTCGTATTACTTTACATTATTGTCACTGCCCCCTCGTATTAGTACACGTCTCAGGTAGTACTAGGTATTATATATATATATATCTTGTATTTTTCTACCTTATAATTCTTCTTCTACAGTTACCTCTCAGAGGGAAATGTCGTAGGCTACTTTTGACTTCACTTCATTTATTTTTGAACTAAACTTGCTTTACATATTCCGATGAATAATGCAAAATCAACTTAACATTGTGTATTATTTTAGATTAAACCATCCAGCAAACATTGGTGGGAAGTAACTAAGTACATTTCCTCACACTACTTTAGTACAACTTGCAGGCACTTTTATTTACTGAGTTTATATTTTCAACATCTCATTTTGAAAGTAAATATAAAAGTCCTTGGCTTGTTTTTAATGTAACTAATAAATGATGATTTATTATTCGAGATTAAGCGACCAAGATGTTAAAGAGTTCCTTCTTTACAATAAGCAGCAAAAAGTGACTAACACATTAATGCTGTAAGAATTAATCCAGTAAATATAAGATATGAGCCATTCTGCATTATGAGTACTATTACCTTTAATACTTTGATATTCTTTCAAATACTTTTTTAAAATTAATGTTTCTCAAAATAATGCATCAATAATTAAAATACACTAATATAATATATGAATGATTCTGAAATTGCATATTTTAAAAATACTTTTACTTTTGGTTCCTTAAAGGTAGGGTAGGTAAGAATGGAGAAAGCAGCTCGAGTGTGCTAGAATTTGAAAGTATGCAGCCGAAACAAATCTGCCCCTTCCTTCAGACTTCCTCACAGAGCCCCTCCTCCAACACACACGAACGTGCACATGACCAATGAGGGCACGAGATAAGTTTGTGCACAGATGGAAGGCTGACAGGCAGGTAGGCCATCCAGTTACTTTAGCCGGCTCAGATGATTGGTCGTGCTTTTTACAGCGCCACGGCTTCCACAGATGAATTTTTGTATGTATTTATTGTCAAAGCATTTCATGTATTCATTGCTATCGGGATGTTAAGAGCATTCCATGGAATATAACAAAAAGTGTTTCTGAAGTGAATTACCTACCCCACCTTTAATTTAATTTGGATGCAAATACTTTTGTGAAGTTACTTCAGTAGAATTTCAAATGCAGGACTACTTCTATTCTGTGGAATTAGTATTATTACAGAGAAGTGAAAAATGTGACGACTTATCCTTCAAATGTGGATGAAATGAGTCAGAATGTGACAATAGAGTGTTTCTGTCCTGCAGTCAGGTCATTTAAGGGTTAATCCCTGTCACGTGCTCAGTTAGTATTCATCCTGAACATTTTCCATCCGTCTGGTTCTTTTGTACTTTTGCAGAAAACCAGCTGGTGTGCAAGGGAACCCGAAGAAATTGAAATGTTAGTATTTTATTATTTTCTGCAAAAGCAAGCCCCCGTGTGCTTTCATCTCAGATGGTGATTCATTTTGTTTGGAGCGCACAATCGGCCACCTGAGAAATCTGTGCGATTTCTGTTTGAAGTTGAGAGAGATTTTTCTTTTTTTGGATTTTTCAAACCACTTTTATTCACAAAGCAAATAACCAAGCAGACACATTGACATTGTCAGTTCAGAAAATGACTGAACATAAGATCATCATTCTCCACAGAACTCAAAGCATTTCTAAAGCTCCACATGGCCTCAAATTCTCCCACATCTTTGGTTAAGCAAAAGTAACTGTAGTCCGTTTTCAGTCTTGCTTTTACCATCCGCTTGAAAATCAAAACTGCATCGGTATCCAATGACTACGCTACTTTATTCCTCCTGCTGAGGTCGATGGCCATTTCACCTGCCCCAACAAACAAATCAAAAGCTGACTTTTGCACTTCTGCTTTACTTTATTGAAATATTGTACTGACAGTTTCTTTTTTGAATAACTGATTTATCCTTTGGTCTATAAATCAAAACAAATTGTCAAAAATAGTCAGAAATGTACATCTCAGTTCTCCTGTCCAACGTGATGTCTTTAAATGTATTTTTCTGTCAGTCTCAAACCTAAAGACATTTAGCTAAATATGATAACATATCAATAAAAAGGAAATGTCCATATTTAAGATGCTGAAAACAGCTCTTTCTTGGTTCCATTTGAAAGTACTCAAACAATAATCATTTATCAAATTCGTTGCCAATTCTATCAATGAACTTTTCGATTATTTAACTAATTGTTGCAACTGACTCAAGGAGTAACTAGACGTCCATTAGGTCCACACACTAAATTGGAATATTGCAATATTCAATTAGCAGGAAACACAGTATTTGTCAAGGGCTAAATATATTGTTAAAATACAATTGTGAATGAAATACCACGGAGACCACAACATCCTGTTCGACAGACCTAATAGAACTGTTCGTTACAGATCCTCTTAAAAATCAGACCGTAATTATTTCATATATCTTCCAATGGTAATGAGTTTCGATTACAAAATGAGTTATCTATTCTTAATTGTGCAGCCTTAGTGTCTACCAATCAAAGGGTCAACGATTCCATCCTGACAAAGTGTCCTTGGGCAAAATACTTAAAAATGTTCTGTACAAAAACTGCACTTTTACGAATAATCAATCATCAAAAGAGTTGCAGGTTATTAATGTTTTCTTCCAACTGGATCAAAGTGCAGTCACCATGGCAACGTCTTCTTGGGAAAGATACTTAGCCCTGAATCACTCCAATAAGTCTACGGTGTTGACGTGTACGTGAATCTTTTTGGACACAAGCATCTGCTCAATGATATAACCCTATTTGAATGTGTCTACTTGTGTACACACATACGTGCCCGTCTGATTTAGAATTGTACCGCTGTTTTTTAAAGTATTTCAATATACACTTGAGTTAAGAGACACTGCAAGAGTTGAAGATATGCTAATGAGAGTTTTCGTTCTGGTCTCCATCCGAAGACGTAAAGATTGACAGACTACGACTCGGAAGCCGGAAAGTCTCCACTATAGTGGCTGTTTCTGCATTTCAAATGAGATGTCAGCAGCGCTCCTCACGGTGTCGTCATTCATAATACTAGATGGTTTGACCACCCAACTACACACTGCTGAGCATACTCTAAAGCACTTCCATCTGTTCTGGGCTGTGCTCTGTACAGAGAGGGTTCTGCAGAGAAACATTGCTTGAGTTTACAGAGATACAGTAAATGAAGAAATACAAATGAGTTGTTGAAAGAAATCACATTTTATTCAAATCTAACTTTGTGCAGCATCTCAGCACAGAGCTACTCTGCTTCAGATCTCTCTCAGTGTCTCTCACCTCTTTGTTTCTCAGTCCTTCAGATAAACCACAAAGACATAGCGGTCGGTCGGTGTCTGTGTTGCATCAAAGTCTACCACAGTACATTGTGCAGGATGTCTGTACAGGTATAGTCTGCAACACGCCAACAATTAGATTACAGTAATGAAGTACGTTTCACACAACAGATATAAGCTCTGAGATACCATGAGAGTTCTTCTTTGTCCACGTCCTCTTCCTCCAGCTCTTTCTCTACCTCTCACTCTTACCCCACCTCTTCCTCCTCTCACTCTCCCTCCTCTCACTCTACCTCTACCTCTCATTCTTCCTCCTCTCACTCTCACCCCACCTCTTCCTCCTCCTCTCACTCTCACCCCACCTCTTCTCTCACTCTCACCCACCTCTTCCTCCTCCTCTCACTCTCACCCCACCTCTTCCTCCTCCTCTCACTCTCACCCACCTCTTCCTCCTCCTCTCACCTCTCAACCCCACCTCTTCCTCCTCCTCTCACTCTCACCCCACCTCTTCCTCCTCCTCTCACTCTCACCCCACCTCTTCCTCCTCCTCTCACTCTCACCCACCTCTTCCTCCTCCTCTCACTCTTCCTCCTCTCACTCTTCCTCCTCTCACTCTCACCCCACGTCTTCCTCCTCCTCTCACTCTCACCCACCTCTTCCTCCTCCTCTCCCTCCAGCTCTACCTCTCATTCTTCCTCCTCTCACTCTCACCCCACCTCTTCCTCCTCCTCTCATTCTTCCTCCTCTCACTCTCACCCACCTCTTCCTCCTCCTCTCACTCTTCCTCCTCTCACTCTTCCTCCTCTCACTCTCACCCACGTCTTCCTCCTCCTCTCACTCTCACCCACCTCTTCCTCCTCCTCTCCCTCCAGCTCTACCTCTCACTCTTCCTCCTCTCACTCTCACCCCACCTCTTCCTCCTCCTCTCACTCTTCCTCCTCTCACTCTTCCTCCTCTCACTCTCACCCCACCTCTTCCTCCTCCTCTCACTCTTCCTCCTCTCACTCTTCCTCCTCTCATCTCACCCCACGTCTTCCTCCTCCTCTCACTCTCACCCGCACCTCTTCCGCCTCCTCTCCTCTCCAGCGCCTACCTCTCATTCTTCCCTCCTCCTCTCACTACATCACCGCACCCCACCTCTTCCGCCTCCTCTCACTCTTCCTCCTCGCAACTCTTCCTCCCTCTCGACCTCTACCCCACCTCTTCCTCCTCCTCTCACTCTGCTCCCGCACGCATTCACTCTTCCTCCTCTCACTCTCACCCCACCTCTTCTTCCTCCTCCTCTCAATCACCCCACCATCTTCCTCCTCCTCTCACTCTCAACCCCACCATCTTCCTCCTCTCTCACCTCTTCCTCCTCTCCACATCTTCCCTCCTCTCAGCTCTTCACCCCACATCTTCCTCCTCCTCTCACTCTCACCCCAGCCTCTTCCTCCTCCTCTCACTTCTCACCCCCACTCTCTTCCTCCTCCTCTCACTCTCACCCCACATTTCTCCTCCTACTCACCCCACTTTACTCCTCTCTCACTCTCACCCCAGCTCTTCCCTCCTCCTCTCACCTCTCACCCCACCTCTTCCTCCTCCTCTCACTCTCACACCCCACCCTCTTCCTCCTCCTCTCACTCTCACCCCACCTCTTCCTCTTGCTTCCATGTTGGCTTCCATTGTTGCTCTAAGAGAGTTCTCACCTGCGGTCTTTTCATAGCGCTAACATCCTGATTGATGAGCCAACAGTTATGCTATCAGATGTTTGGTCAGGTGCAACGTGTTTCTTGATCATTGGTCCATGTGTGAGGCATTTTGAATATCAGTGTTTTAAACCAACACGTGACTTCATGTCAGACTCCTGTGTCTCACGTGGAGAAACGTGTGCAGTGGTTTGCACAAAGTGCCGTGTTGATTTGCAAATTGTGTGAAAAGCTGAAAACGTGTTGAGAGTTTTGGAGATTTGAGCCGATGTTTTGCTCTTTGAGTGTCAGTTAAAATAATTGTGCTTTATGTAGAATGTGAGTGTGTTAGCAATCGAGAAAAACTGTAAGGTCAAGGTCAGGCTAGTTTGGACTGAAGGCCATGTCATTTAGTCGAAGAGATAACGACGTTAATCACAAAGAAGAAAGCGTTTCCCGAGTGCCAGCCACACGGAGGGGATCGTCGTTAAACCGGAACTTTCCTATCTTTGTTGAAGTTTCTCTGGAGGACGGATTTATCAGATACTCATTAGGGAGAGAGACACACAGAGGACGCTGAGGAGTTAGTAATCCCCGCTGAGTGTGAGTGCAGACTCTCCAGCGCTGCCTTCACTTCCTCCGGAAAGGAACCGAGTGGAGCACAAACTGTTTACACCTGCTCCTTGCATCTGTCCACTCGCGGGCTACAAGGGGACTCCATTTCCATATCCCTCCGCCGGGCCCTCTCACGTGTCCTTCCCTCCTCAGACCTTGTTATTACCATCAGTGGAGTGTCTGCTTCCGTCAAACATCCTCCTTCTACATGAGAGAACCACCTGTTCCCTCCGGTCTGGCACCAACATGTCGCTGTTCATTATTTAACGTTGCACACGTTTTAAATAAGGCTGTACATTAAATCCCCCCCCCCCCCCCCACTCTCTCGCTCACTCTTAAGCCCTTTCCACTCAAGTGTTGTGTTTATTCCAAGAATGAACACACTGCTTTTTCAGTGAAGCTTTCAAAGCAGGTCTTAAACGGCGGAATAAAAATGTAATGACACATAATCGTTAAAGTTTTTATGTTTCTTCAACAACAGAAAGCTTCTAAAGTGCTGCTATTATAATTAAAATGTGTTTTAACAGAGTGTCCTGCTATTTGAAGATTGCACATGTCCATATTGCTATTTAGATAAAGATGTAGCTTCATTGTGCGATCCTTTAATTTACTCCTTAATTTAGTCATTTGCAACATCAAGTTAAATAATGGTTTAGTTGATCAATAGAATTGTCCTATCATTTGATAATCGATTATTCCTTGAAGTACTTTATGGTTCAAAAACACCACCAGCACTTCATGTCTCTTCTACATCAACATGTGTCCCCTCTTCTTCATGTCTCTTCTACATCAACATGTGTCCCCTCTTCTCCATGTCTCTTCTACATCAACATGTGTCCCCTCTTCTTCATGTCTCTTCTACATCAACATGTGTCCCCTCTTCTTCATGTCTCTTCTACATCAACATGTGTCCCCTCTTCTTCATGTCTCTTCTACATCAACATGTGTCCCCTCTTCTTCACGTCTCTTCTACATCAACACGTGTCCCCTCTTCTCCATGTTTCTTCTACATCAACATGTGTCCCCTCTTCTTCATGTCTCTTCTACATCAACACGTGTCCCCTCTTCTCCATGTTTCTTCTACATCAACACGTGTCCCCTCTTCTCCATGTTTCTTCTACCTCAACATGTGTCCCCTCTTCTTCATGTCTCTTCTACATCAACATGTGTCCCCTCTTCTTCATGTCTCTTCTACATCAACATGTGTCCCCTCTTCTCACGTCTCTTCTACATCAACACGTGTCCCCCTCTTCTCCATGTTTTCTTCTACATCAACATGTGTCCCCCTCTTCTCCATGTCTCTTCTACATCAACATGTGTCCCCTCTTCTTCATGTCTCTTCTACATCAACATGGTCCCCCTCTTCTTCATGTCTGTTCTACATCAACATGTTGTCCCCTCTTCTTCATGTCTCTTCTACATCAACATGTGTCCCCTCTTCTTCATGTCTCTTCTACATCAACATGTGTCCCCCTCTTCTTCATGTCTCTTCTACATCAACATGTGTCCCCTCTTCTTCATGCTCTTCTCATCAACATGTGTCCCCTCTTCTTCATGTCTCTTCTACATCAACATGTGTCCCCTCTTCTTCATGTCTCTTCTACATCAACATGTGTCCCCTCTTCTTCATGTCTCTTCTACATCAACATGTGTCCCCTCTTCTTCATGTCTCTTCTACATCAACATGTGTCCCCTCTGTGGAAAGAGACTCTGAAAGTTTCAGGAACAAAGATTTTCTCTCTTTTTGATCCATTTCTATAAAAACCTGTCTGAAAATGAGCTGATCAGATTTTGGCCACTTGATGATGTCATAACGATTTTGGCTTGTGTAACCATTAGCCAATCAGCTACCAAGGTAACACCCCCCCCCCCCTCATCTAAAGTAACAGACAGAGAATCAGCACTTTGGAAACAGGGCTGAAACAGAGGGGATTATGGGTAATGCTGCAATGATCTGTTCTGTGTTTCAGCCAATCAGAGACAGGTTCTGTATATATCTGAGACCTATAATATATTGATGAAAAACAGTATACTAGGGGACCTTTAATTTATCGTGCAGCTTTAACCCTCTTTCCTTTTTATCCTTGTTTTCCAGATGCAGAGAGCAAGTGGACCGGCCCTTTTTTCTTCATCCAGGCGGCGGACCCCCAGCTGGGGCTGATGAAGGCCTGGAAGGAGGGCGACTGTGAGGGAGGAGGGGACGAGTGGGCAGAGGAGGTGGAGCTCATCAGACGGGCGGTGGAGGCCGTGAACCAGCTGAGACCTAGACCCAGGTTCATGGTGCTGTGTGGAGACCTGGTGCACGCCATGCCAGGTAGGGACCAAGATCCAAGACTCAAGATTCAAGACTTTTATTGTCATTTATAGATAGATAGATGGATAGATAGATAGATGGATGGATGGATGGATGGATAGATAGATAGGTAGGTAGGTAGGTAGGTAGGTAGATAGATAGGTAGGTAGGTAGGTAGGTAGGTAGGTGGATAGATATGTAGGTAGATAGACAGATGGATAGATAGATAGATAGATGGATGGATAGACAGACAGACGGATGGATGGATAGATAGATAGATAGATGGATAGATAGATAGATGGATAGATAGATAGGTAGGTAGGTGGATAGATATGTAGGTAGATAGACAGATGGATAGATAGATGGATAGGTAGATAGATGGATGGATGGATGGATAGATAGATGGATAGGTAGGTAGGTAGGTAGGTAGGTAGGTAGATAGGTAGATGGATAGATAGATAGATAGATAGATAGGTAGATGGATGGATGGATAGACAGACAGACGGATGGATGGATAGATAGATAGATAGATGGATAGATAGATAGATGGATAGATAGATAGGTAGGTAGGTGGATAGATATGTAGGTAGATAGACAGATGGATAGATAGATAGATGGATGGATGGATAGACAGACAAACAGACAGACAGACGGATGGATGGATAGATAGATGGATAGATAGATAGATGGATAGGTAGGTAGGTAGGTAGGTAGGTAGGTAGATAGATAGATAGATAGGTAGATGGATGGATGGATGGATAGATAGATAGATGGATAGATAGGTAGATAGATAGATGGATAGGTAGGTAGGTAGATAGATAGAAAAAAGTACAAAAAGAGATAAATACAAATAATAATAATAATAATAATAATAATGGGTTCCATTTATAAAGCACTTTATATCTGATCTCAGATCCCAAAGTGCTACAAGTAGTCAGCATGAACAGTATAAATAAACATTACACAACACAGTAGAATTTAATAAAAAGCAATAAAAAAATAAAAAATAAATAAAGGGATATAAAAGGTCTAGGCAAAGGCTCTTTTGAAGAGAAGGGTCTTGAGGCCTTTTTTTAAAAGCCTCCACGGTCTGTGGTGCTCTCATTTGGTCGGGGAGAGCATTCCACAGACTGGGAGCAGCCGAGCAGAAGGCCCGGTCTCCCATAGTACGGAGCTTAGTCCTGGGGGGTTTGAGGAAGTTGGAGTTGCTGGAGCGGGTGGTCCGTAAGGAGGTATGGGGGGTGAGGAGTTCCTTGAGGTAGGGAGGGGCAGATCCAATAATAATAATAATAATAAAACAACAAAGGGGGGGGGGGGGGTTGTCATCCGTGTGGGTAGCTGTGTGTGTGCTAAGGTGCAGGTCAGAACCATTCAATACACTTTGATCAGGAGGTTAAAGACCCTGAAGTGGTTCGAAAGATGTGCGGAAATCAGAGTGAACTTACTGGATCAGCACAGTGGCGGGTTAAAATATAATATAATAGAAAGTGCAGAATAGTCTATATACAGTCATTGGAACATTGATATGTATAAGTTGCAAGCAGATGAATGTTATGGAGGTTCTTTCAAAAGCACCATTTAGTAGATTTAGTTGATTTAATAGCTTCCATCGCTCCTCAAAATGAAAATGTCGTCACTTTCTTTTCACCCAAAAGTCTGTGATAATGAACATATTTTTCTCTGCGGGTCCTGCTGATGAAATGCTCTTTTTGAAATACTTTCAACTTCTCTGAGTGAAAAAAAGCCTGCTGAGTTCAGACGGCTTTAGAGAAACTACAACAGCACACGCTTATCCTTTTAAAGAAGCCACAGAAGAGAAGTTCCCGCAGACAAACAACACTCCGGCGTCCCCCAGTGAAGCTGCCAAGTATCCTTTTAATGTTGGAGGACACGAAGTCAACTCTAAACTGCGCTCAGACTCTTTCCATCGGTCCCACGAGCGTTTACACGGCAGCTGCTACATCACGCACGCTCATCAAGTGTTTGAAATGGCTCGCCCAAATCACAGATAACAGCAAACTATCTAGAGCCCAAGCTGTGGCTTCACTCACCATTTCACCGATGTTGTTTGCCTCGTTTGTGTTCAGCACTCCCGAAAGCTGCGTGTCGACAGATTCGGCACCCAGAGCCTGTTTGTTTCTATCAAAGAGATCAGAGGAGGGGTCTGTGGAAAGACATTATCAACAGCCACAGAGAACACTGTTAGATGATGAACTATTATTATATCTGCTATCAAACCAAGTCATATCTGTTTTTCTAGAACACCTGCTGGCAGTCAGTGAATATCGAACAGTTCTCCTTGTCTGCAGGCAGCCTTGATTCAGACCTTTTTAATGACTGACATCTTACTCGTTTGAATCAGTGGTTCTGCTGTAAACATACATCTGATACTTTTAGTGTGGATCCAGGCAAGAACATACAATCACCAATGCTACCTAGAGCTATACATGCTACTGTATAAGTGTGTTCCTTAAAAGCGACAGAGTACAGGCACTGTCTTAAACTTGCTTTAAGGGATTTAGATTGTTTTGAAGTGGGCTGGTCTGAGGTCCACAGTCTGTGTTTTAACTGATGTAGATCAGTGGTTCTCAAATGGGGGTACGCGGACCCCTAGGGGTACGTTGGAGTACTGCCGGGTGGTACGTGAGATTTAGTTTATGTTAATGAAAAAAACCAACATAAGTAATGCATTTAAACAAACTACTAATAGTAGATGAACTACTTTCTTCAAAGGTTTACAGAAACTCTGGATAATAAAATGGGAAAAATAAACATGGTGCTCTCTTTTCCTCTCCCTCTCCTGACAGCCCGTCAGTCTCGTGCAGCTCGCTGAACCTGTAATAAGTGACCCGACAGTAAAGAATAAATATATTTATAACTAGTTTAGCTAGTTCCAGAGTAGATACACTAGCTAAGTGTGTTAGGTCTAACTCTTAGTGTATTTTGCTCCACTCAACGGCCCGTCACAGCGGCGGAGCTGTGATCATGCAGAGCTGCGTGTTCTCCGTCAGCAGCAGCTGATCTGATCTCTCTCGCGTCCGGTTATACTTCACTCGCGTCTATGTCCAAATCTATCAGATCTAGCTACTTCTAGTTCATTATTTGACTGCCTGCTTATAAAAGGACCTAAACAATAAGCGTTGCTTGGCAACGGCGTGTGGCCGCAAAGTATAGTGCAGCATTATGCATATGTTTATATGAGGGGTCAAAATCCCATGCTCATAAAATGCTCATATATTTATTTCTCTTCATTCCCCACGCCCCAAAATAAATAAATAAATATACCAATTATAGGAAAAGTAACGAAGTTTGAGCAGTGTGGGTTTTATATTAACAGAGTTACACATATTTCAAAACGCGAAGTGTAATAACTGCAGTGGCCTCCCTGTCAGAATAACAAAGATCCTCAGTGAAGCGCAAGCCCATGTTTCACTACATTAAGTACAACTTATTAAAAAGATCAGTTCAATGCAACTAATGTCGTCTTAGTGTTATTGCATGATGTTAAAATTGGTTTGCCATGAATTTAGTGATGGATTGTAAACATTTGAAAGGTAGCATTTAAGTGTTTCTCAGTTACTGTTGTTGTTTTAATAAATCAGACACTGATGGTGCAGCGCTGTACTGTACCTCTTTATACGGGCTTTTCGTCCTTAACAAATAGTTGTTGTGCTGATCAGGGGGTACGTGGTGAATTTGTTTTTCAAAGCGGGAACATTATTGAAAACAGTTTGAGAACCACTGATGTAGATGACGCCACATGTTTTTGAAATAACAGACCGGAGTACTAAGATGGAAGCGAAATACATTTTAGCCATCTGAGAGAAAGGCACACCTTTTAAAAAAAAAAAAAAAAATCAATATCAGTTCAAGCTATATTTTGAATATTTGTTTTGCCGTTATCTCTGCTCTCTTCAAAACCACCAGACGCCATCGACAGACACATTTCCCTCACAGAACCTTCTTGTTCCTGCTCCTTGATCGGTTGTTTTGATGGTGTTATTGAGCGAATTTGGTGTTTTAGGGCGCCATTACCTCGTTGGCTCGTCCAAATGAAAGTGAAATTGACCCTTTTGGTTCATATTTGTTGTTTTACACAATTTAAATCAATGAATTTGCTGAAGGACTTGTTCAAAAGAGTTGTTTTTCTTTGGTTGTAGTGTCCCTACCGAACATATTTGGAAAGTGAAAGCCTCCAATTTACAAAAAGATCTTGTTCCACTCTCTATAATCCCACTTCTTGCTGTCTCTGTTTGGTGTCTCTGTAGCATCTGCGGTTCTGACCTGTTGTAACATTTTTCAGCTATGTATGTCAACTCGCTTTCAACGCAGCAACAGATCTATAAATGCATCAGAACAGGTGCTCACTCCAGCCCAAATGCACCACCGACCCACTTTGTAAACTAAATCACTGCTGAGTGCTTGTCATTCGCTAGTGACCTTTACAGGCTAAACCCTTATTCAGTTTAAGCTGATTTATAGATTATAACATGAACTTTTCACACCTCTGTGATGCATCAGACATTTATACTGGTATTTAAACCGCGTTATTTAGTAGAAGTCAAGCTGATCAGCGTGGTTAAACCTCTGCTCGCACCAGTTTCTCACCTGCCCAGCATGACATGACTTCGGATGAATCGGGACGGCTGCTCTGAAGGGAGCCATTATGCCAATGTCAGATATATTTGTCACAACCGCAGAATGTGACCAGAATGTTTCCGACCATTCAAATGTCATGCTTATTTTTCACTGTCATATACGGTTCCAAACAGCCATGCAGTGTAATCACAGTTTCCCAGCCTCGGGCAGATCTTTGTGACCCCCGGTGCAGATGTTATGAGAGTGTTTGTGATGACCTGCAGAATCAATGCATGTGAGCACATCTGGGAGAAGTGCGTGGCATCTGACCAAAATGTGACATAACGGATTTTACTGAAATACTTAGCAAGAAGATATGGAATAAAGCAATTATTCTCCAATCTTTCCCATTCAGATATGTTGTTAGCAGAAGCCGAGCGAGCCCTCCATCATTCATCCGCCTTTAAAGAGAATGGAATATGTCACATATTCAATTGATTAATGTATGCTCAGCAGCCTTCAGAGCCTAATCTAATTAATGCTCTCTGTGAAGAACATGGGCTTTGGGAGGGTTCAGCTGCAGAATATTTCTCACTGAGGTGGGTTTGATTATTAGCCGTCTCGGTTTCCCAGCCAGAATCTGTAAACACTGTGATCCCCTATGAGAAGAGCTGATATTTATCTATGAGAACACACAGGCCTTCTGGGTATTCTCAGGCAATGTCGGCGGTGGATTTGACCAGAAACACTTAAAATTCCTGTCCGATTCTGAAAAAAGATCCATACGAGATAGCGGCGGTGTGTTGCAGCAGCTGGGAGGTAAAAAGTTGTTTTGTTAAGTACACAGGCAGAAGGCAATCTAAAATATGCACCTGGTTGTTGGGGCATGATTTCACTTTATGAAATTCTTGTAAATGGAGTTTTTTTAATTCAATAATTTGTGAATAATTCCCAACAACAGTGAGCCTTGGTTTCCCTCCATCGATCTTCTGCTGGGAGTTAGTGGTGTTAGATGGCTTGGAAGCGGGACAGCGAGGCGCCGTCTTTCCGTCACAGTGGCAGCTGCTTTCCCCAATTCACCAGATGCTTTCACCGTGCAGCCAGACACACGCATCTCCAGAAGAGAACCGGGGTTTTGCAAACTGTTTGTTACCTCCAGGAACGGCTGGTGGAGCAAACCTAACGATAATTGTTCCGCTCATTTCCCACCTTGTTTGGAACTGACACGCTGAGTTTGACTCGTGCTGTTTTCAGTGTGTGTCGGAGATATAAGATAAGATAAGATAAGGTGTGTGTGTGTGTGTGTGGCCTAGCATTACTATACTTGTGGGGACCTAAATCTGTTTACACAGTCATGTGTGGGGACTCGCCTCCCTTATGGGTACAACATGGAGGTCCCCATGAGGGGAATCATTAATTTTAGGGTGAAGACTTGGTTAGGGTTAGGATTAGGCATGTGTTGGTTATGGTTAAGGTTAGGATAAGTCTCCAGGAAATGCATGTAAGTCAATGTAATGTCCCCTGAAGTGATGTGTACATGGTATGTGTGTGTGTGTGTGTGTGTGTGAAAACAATGTGTATTTTATATCCAGTTATAATATAGTATAATATATAGTTTTGTACATTAGAGAAATTAAAAGACTAGAAAATAAACAATTCAAAATGTAAACATCTCAAATAGAAATAAAATAGCTTTAAAAAAAAAAGAAGAAGTAGAATGTTGAAATACAAATTTAGAAGAAGAAAAATATAAAACAGGATATTATACATTAAGTGTGTAAGGAAAGGAATATTGAATTGAATATAAGTGTAAAATGTACAGTGTGAGTTCAATTCCAGGCATTGTCACTTTTGCTGTAACGCCGTCAGTTTCCCCGCTGCAGGACTAATAAAGGGATTCTCATTCTGAATATACCCTTTTAAACTGTAGACAGTATTCGTGTACGAGACCTCGAGGGCATCTGTGGCAGGCAGATGCTTTCATTCACGGCGCTTTAATGAAATGAGTGAATTCTGCGTGCCTCTCAACGTCCAGCTGCCTAATTTGATAACAGGGTGAGGGGAGCGGCTGGCACGACGCACAGCAGAGTGGATGTTCGGAGAAAAGAGCCACGAGCCATCGAGCCACGCAGACTACCTTTGCATGACAATTAGGGAGAAGCATGAGGTGCTGCCTGGCCTCCAGGAGTGGACACGTGAGAGAGGAGAAGTCAGCGGGGGAGCACACTCTCTACAGATCTGCATCTCTGCATGTCAGGGGCTCTCGCTGTGTCTGCTTAGACATTTCATTGGATCGTGATTAAATAATCTGGCCTCGATCCTCATTTGATGTTATTGAGCAGAGTATTTTAAAGGTCCCCTATTATACTGTTTTTCATCAATATATATCACAGGTCTCAGATATATACAGAACCTGTCTCTGATTGGCTGAAACACCAAACAGATCATTGCAGCATCCCATAATCCCCTCTGTTTCAGCCCTGTTTCAAAGGTGCTGATTCTCTGTCTGTTACTTTAGATGAAAATCTAAATGTTAATATACATTTCAGAGCTCTAGGAGGAGATTCAGGTGATAAGGGGGGGGGAGGGTTAACTTGGTTGCTGATTGGCTAATGGTTACTCAAGCCAACACATCGTTATGACATCATAAAGTGGCCAAAATCTGATCAGCTCATTTTCAGACAGGTTTTTATAGAAATGGATCAAAAAGAGAGAGAATCTTTGTTCCTGAAACTTTCAGAGTCTCTTTCCACAGAGGGGACACATGTTGATGTAGAAGAGACATGAAGAAGAGGGGACACATGTTGATGTAGAAGAGACATGAAGAAGAGGGGACACATGTTGATGTAGAAGAGACATGAAGAAGAGGGGACACATGTTGATGTAGAAGAGACATGAGAAGAGGGGGACACATGTTGATGTAGAAGAGACATGAAGAAGAGGGGACACATGTTGATGTAGAAGAGACATGAAGAAGAGGGGACACATGTTGATGTAGAAGAGACAGGAAGAAGAGGGGACACATGTTGATGTAGAAGAGACATGAAGAAGAGGGGACACATGTTGATGTAGAAGACACATGAAGAAGAGGGGACACATGTTGATGTAGAAGAGACATGAAGAAGAGGGGACACATGTTGATGTAGAAGAGACATGAAGAAGAGGGGACACATGTTGATGTAGAAGAGGACATGAAGAAGAGGGGACACATGTTGATGTAGAAGAGACATGAAGAAGAGGGGACACATGTTGATGTAGAAGAGACATGAAGAAGAGGGGACACATGTTGATGTAGAAGAGACATGAAGAAGAGGGGACACATGTTGATGTAGAAGAGACATGAAGAAGAGGGGACACATGTTGATGTAGAAGAGACATGAAGAAGAGGGGACACATGTTGATGTAGAAGAGACATGAAGAAGAGGGGACACATGTTGATGTAGAAGAGGCATGAAGAAGAGGGGACACATGTTGATGTAGAAGAGACATGAAGAAGAGGGGACACATGTTGATGTAGAAGAGACATGAAGAAGAGGGGACACATGTTGATGTAGAAGAGGCATGAAGAAGAGGGGACACATGTTGATGTAGAAGAGACATGAAGAAGAGGGGACACATGTTGATGTAGAAGAGACATGAAGAAGAGGGGACACATGTTGATGTAGAAGAGACAGGAAGAAGAGGGTACACATGGTGATGTAGAAGAGACATGAAGAAGAGGAGACACATGGTGATGTAGAAGAGACATGAAGAAGAGGGGACACATGTTGATGTAGAAGAGACATGAAGAAGAGGGGACACATGTTGATGTAGAAGGGATCCACAGTGTTGTGTGCCTCACACGATGTGTGGTGTTGTTTGTTCCCCGTCTCCTTTCTGGGGAGATAATCTTTTGAGATGAATGAGCCTGGGTTTGTTTCCTCCTCAAGCGTACTCATAATATTGAAAAGATACCAGTACTTCCAAACAAAGATAATCTTTTATTGTTGCCATGGTGCCTTATACACCCATATATATAAACATGTAGATACAGCATTACGAATTGGTGCGGGTCTAAACATCGGCCATATTAGACACGGTAAGATCATACACCCAAGCAAAAAGAGGGTTAGGAAAGACTTCATTTCGAACCCAACTCTAACTCTGATCTCAACCGATTGTCATGAAATTGAGTCTGTTATATTTGAGAAATTGATCATGCTTCAGGTTACTCTTCGGCATAACGTTTGAGTTCACTCTATGCCAAAATAATAACCTTCGGAATAACCACAACTTCCTTTAGGACATAATCTTTGAACATATTTTGTGAGTTACTCCTAAAAATGTTGGTTTCAGCTTCTTCTTTTATTGTTACAAAGCCACCATGTTTTCTCTTAGTGTTTAAATATTTAAATAACAAATGTACACCTCAAGCACATAAATAAAAAAGCGTGACCAATGAAAAAATGTCCTTGGCCTCCTATTTCAAAACATTTGACTCAAGGCAGTCTATTCTCATGCAGAACATATTTGGCTTGGCTTAGTCACAGGGCAACTCTTCCATTTCCTTTCTTTTTTTGGCATAATGACCGCCAATGTTGGCTGCGGTTATGAAAACTCCTGGATCTGTCTCCTGGAAGTCAGCCTGTAGGCGTCCAAGCATCCTTATCATCCCTTTAGGAGCCACAATGCTACCTATTATTTGTTTACGTCACTTTTATTTGTATTTGTTGAGCACTTCCGTTAATTCAAATCAAACTCTGTCCTTAGACCCTCTGTCCTTAGACCCTCTGTCCTTAGACCCTCACATCGTACAAGGAAACACTTCCAGAGAAACCCCACAGTTTAAAGGGAACATGGGAGAAACCTCAGGGAGAGCAACAGAGGAGGGATCCCTCTCCCAGGACGGACAGACGTGCAATAGATGCCAGGTGTAAATCGAAGAGATAATACATTTTACAGCATATAGACCGAATGTTAGGAAGTGCATGTGTCTGTAATAAGAAGATGAATCCACGAGGATGTCAGCTACAATCCTGTGGAAGCCATCAGGGAAGCAGCATGACGAGACCCAAGGCAGGACCGCATAGACAGGTTCTGCCACGACCCGAAGTCCACGACTTAATCCAGAACTCAGGATAGAGGATCCAAGACACAGGACTACAGCAAGAGGATCAGCCTCGACTCCGGATCCCGGCGTAGATATAGATACAACACAAGAAAAAAGATTTGGCTGGGTTAATCGGAACAAGAGAATACACAGACACAGACAGAGAGGGAAAAGGTCATTGGATCAAAGTTATTCTCGATAACCCTCTAGAAAGATCTCATGAACTTCCCCACTCAATCTATCAAGACCCGAGCAGTTCTATTAGATATAGATAAGAAACAGAGATAGGGAGCACAACAACCTATCTCTTCGTCAGATGCACTCCCCGGCTTATCTAAGCGACTCTGTACCCGTTACCCTCTACAAGGCCATAGACCAGCAGAGGGGAAATGGGGGGTGGGTAAGGGTTTTTAAGAATAAACCACAAGGGTCTAAAGGGAAAAAAGATTAAATATAAGGTACTATATTTTAAGTAATCCTATCTACTATTCCTATATTCGAATAATGTATAAACTATTTTAAAAATACTTTATGAAATCCTATATTATGTTATAAATATTAAAATAAAGAACTAAATGAATGAATAAATAACTAAATAAATGAATAAATAGATAATTAAACAAAAGCCAGAGAGAAAAAGTGAGTGTTGTTTTAAAACCCCCAGGGTCTGGGCCGACCTCACATTGTCACGTGGGTGTTGTTTGTGTATATAAGTCACCTGTTTCATGTCGAGTGCGGATGACAGAAGGTGAGCTTGTGCTGTCTGTTGACCGTGTTGTCCCTTTAATTACTGTGTTTTGATTTGGTTTATTAAATATCGTCAGACTATCTTACCTCAGTATGGACTTTCTCATTGAAAACGCGTCGCAGTTTATAGCCAAGCTTAGCCTCTCGGCGACTCACACTGAACGGGAAATTGAGCCGCCACAATCCCCACGACTGCACCATTTACTACTAAACATGGCCGCCCGTCACTCTGATCAGTCCCATTCAGAGGTCGTGGAGGGATCGATTTCAGAAGCACGGCGGGACAGTAGATAGTGTAAGCATGAGGTTTAAACCGCCAGGCTTTGGGGACCTTTAAACGGTGCAACGTCAGCCCTCGTTACTGTCAGCCTCAACAGAGCAGGTTGTGTGTGCCATCCTCATTACCCGCCGTGTCCATCACTTGCCTGGCAACTGGAGGAGGGAAGAGATATTATAGCCGGATCTGCTACTTCCGTCTCCCGGTTGACATTTCCTCCTTAAACTGTTTATTTACAATGCAGAATGAATGGGTGGCGGCCAGGAGAAGCTGGCCGTCAACCGGCATTGTCAACAACGCTGGCTGTTGGTGACAGGAAATTGGCAACTGTATTTCTGTTCCCACTGATTTCACTATCCGTCTCTCCTCTCCTTTGCTCTCACACTGTCCCTTCTGTCTGTCCCTTTTTTCTCGCTCTCATCAGTCTGCTCTCTTTAGCAAACAGCTGCAGTTTGGTGCCTCATACCTTATTTTGACAGCCTTCATTTGCAAGTCTGACACCGTACACAAACACATGTATCCTTTATCTACTTGAATAAAATCCAATATATCTAGTGCAGAGGAATCAAAACATGTGTTGTTTCTGGTAAGTGTTCTGGGCAGCAGTAACTGAGACCTTAGACCAGGGGTCGGCAACCCCTGGCACGCGTGCCAGCATTGGCACGCGGCACCGTAACCAGTGGCACACTAGGAATAAGTGTGCAAAAATATTTAAATTGTATTTTGGGATCCTGAACGAGGCCGCCGCCAGAGCGCGTCTCCCCGTTACCCGCAGCAGGAAGCCATGCACGCAACGCAGCCCCGCTCTCTTTATCTCCAGGTGACTTTCTGCCGCTTTCCTCCGTGGTGCTGATCGTTTCACCACGGAGGAAAGCACTGCACTAATTGCAGTAGCCTACTCATAAGGAGCTGTACAAATGCCGCAGTTTTTGCGTGGCTGTGTCTTTAGTTGAAAGCCCAGTGGCGATCTGCTCATCTCTCATCGAAATAATATGCTACAAAGGGGCGCACTGGCCATCTGTGTGTTGAACTTTCCTGTCGGCTCCCAGACCGTAGGCGAGGAGGGCAGAAGCAAAAGCTTCAGCTTCAATAACCCACTTTAGCTTCAATGACTGGAGAGAGGCGAGCTCTTCTTGGGAGGCCGTTGCATTTATTTAGCTGCTCTTCTGTTTCACAAAACACAGACCTCTGTTTTTCTGCTTCCTCGTTTCACTTCCAGAAACATACACACGCTCCCTCACTGTCGCTCTACCATCCACAAACACACATGCACAAGCCACACCCCTCTCTCTCTCTCTTAAAGGGACAGCGATCTCATCTCACTCTGCGTGACCCTAATATCATAACATGTGTGTTCTGGAGAATCACAAAACGGACGATCGTCCTTATTATTATGCCGTTTAAACTAATTATTTAAATGTGTTTAATGTGTGTTTCAGTTTTAAATTCGGCATCATGTAAGTTGCGCTGACAGGTCCACACACTGCTTCCCCGCAGCGAGGCTCCCCCGCCCTCCTGCTCCTCAGTCAACCCCCCCCCCCCTTGATAATTCTCGATCGTGGGCACGCTGATAACAATTTTTTTTTTAAATGGCACTTCATATCAAAAAGGTTGCCGACCCCTGCCTTAGACACTTGGGAATCAGAGGGTCGCCGGATCAAGTCCCTGAACAGAGCAAGTATTTAATGGGGTCTAGCAGCTGCCCACTGCTTCAAAGACTAGGAGTGGGTAAAGGGAGGCAGTAACTTAGGGGGTTGCAGCTGATATGCAAATCCTGGTACGAAATATGATCCCACATACTGACAACATGTCGGAGTATCTTTTGGGCAAGACACTCAAACCTTAACGGTGGGAATGTCTAACCTATTGACTTCAAGGTAAATTATAAATTGACCATTTAAATCGACCTTTATCCAGTCTTTACGACTCCTCCAAGTGCTTTGCATACAACAACACATCATTTATAGAGAGCGATGTAAGGCAAGGCAAGTTTATTTATATAGCACTTTTCAACACAAGGCAATTCGAAGTGCTTTACAAAAAATGAAAGACATTAAGAAAATGACATTTAAAATCAGTCATTAAAAAGAAAAGCTAATAAAATAAACATTAAAAGAAAAAATACATGGATAAAAGTTACAGTGCAGTCTAAGATATGAATAGTTCAATATAATATGTACCACTTTTTTCTCTAGTTACGGGCAAATGCTGGCCATTATATCTATAGAAGGCATGACCTAAGATTGATCAGTTTTAGACATTTAGATTGTACCTCAAGAACCACTGTGATAAGTGGTTTTGCTCACATTCACACACCGTTGGCCATCGGGAGGAACTAGGGATTAAGTATCTTGCCCAAGGATACATCGACATGTTGACTGAAGGCACTGGGATAGAACCCACAACCTCCCGATTGAAAGACGACTGCCCTACCTTATTAAAGGTGTAATAAAATAATATGTGATGTAATGTTAAGATCCTGTAATTCAAGGTCATGTCCACCAGTATTTGGTTTGAGATGTAGCACTAAAGACTTATAAGGGAAGTTGTTATTTGACGGAGAACATTTTTGATTGATAGGATCTCGAAGGCTTTCAGTTGGATCCTATTGCAGTGGTTCTTAATGTATAATCTCAATGTCCAAACAGTCTGAGGTCATGCCTGCTATAGATATACTGGCCAGTGATTGCCCCTGACAACATGGTGATTAAGACCTTTACTGATAGAAAGTTCCTTGATTCCCTCTCCTCTCCAATCCAGGCCAACCCCCAAGAGACACTTTCTCATCTCAAGGACTTCCTTCAATCTCGCCTCTCGCTCACTCACTTTCCCTCTCCAGTGTCTTTCTCCCACTTAATTTCAAAGCTGACAAATGAAGAGGATAAAGAGCAGGGATTGGGGGGGGGGGGGTGCGAGATAGAGAGCTGATTAGATTAGAAGAACATGCTGGACTTAACACTCTCCTAATGAGCACTACAAAGGATCCAAGCTCCGTCTCTGGGGGTTCGTGAGGGATGTTACGCATGATACAGTGGAGGGAAATGGTTGAGTATGGGATGAGCTTCTGCTTGTGTGTAAAACTCATAAAGGTGAAGTAGAGGTTACTTTGGGACTTTCCTGTCCCTTCTCTGTGGCTCGGAAACCATTTTAATTGCTGTTGAATGCGGATAATGTGGGAATCTCCATGGGATTCTGAAGCACAGGAAGAGGAGAGTATGGAGACTGCCGAGGGACAGTTTGTTTTTGGGATATGTGGAAACATTTTGGACTTTTTTTGGAGGGGACGTGCAGGGAGGCTTTGTGTGGGTTTTCCTAATGGTATCCTCAAGTGGTTTGTGCATTTATAGTTTTGATAGGGGGATCTGGGATTACCAAGGGGTGTGGAAGTTTTGAAATGCCTCTCAGTACGTATACTTTATAATTTCAAACAGAGTAAAACAAAGTTAGTGTGAAAACAAAGGTGGAATTTTTTTTAGCACTGACTTTTTACGAACTTTTGACGTCATGGGCAATCGGCAAGGTTAACTTCTCCCTTAAAGGGGCCCTATCATGCTTTTTGAGGTTTCTCTTTCCTGTTGTGTGTTGTAAAGGTTTGTATAGGGTAAAATCCCAGAGGGAATTTCTCTCCAACACTCCCCACCCGGCCTGAAACGCCTCCATTGGACTCCTTTGTTTACTTCAGGCACATTAGGCGCTTTCACACCAAGTACTTTTCCCAGGAATAGTTCACGGAACTTTTATTTCCTGGAACTATCTAGTATATCGCGTTCACACCGGAATAAGTCCCTGAGGGAGCCGCTGACGTCACTTCTTCTTCTTCTGCTTTGGGTTTACTGGCAGGCCGCAAGCAACTTTACGGCGTATACTGCCGCCCGAAGTCCCCGGACAGAAGTCCCCGGAGACTCCCAGCAGCTTCTACTGAAGCCTTTCGAGTAAATCGCCAGAAGCACCAACACCTCCTCTTCACTCCACCGCTCCCGTGTTTTCTTTTGTGTTGCCATAAGTTATTCTCTCTCCGTTGGTGCGCGGGGCTAATGCTAATGCTAATAATGCTAATGCAAGCAAATAAAATGGCGGATTCACAAAAAGTTTTCAGAGTTTTCCCGGGCGTGGTTTGCAATTCGCCCAGCCAATCAGAAATTGGTCCCTGCTCTCTAGCAGGGACTTAAAAGGGGTGAAAAAGTTCGCAAACAAAGTTCTAGTTCCAGATCTTTTTGGTGTGAACGCAAAATCCCGGAACCATTCCTGGGAAAAGTACTCCGGTGTGAAAGCGCCTATAGTGACATTTGTATTGGCTAGCGCTCCAACAAATTGTACGTGATAGGCTAAGGAGCATCTCTGAGCTGTTGACCAATCACAACAGAGCCGGTGAGCTAACCAAATAGAGCAGACTGGGCTCTGGTTTCAGACAGAGGGTGAAAACCTGACTCTTATCAAAGGCTAAAAACACCCGAATGGACTACTTTCAGTCTTAAAGACCCCGCTCCGATGGGCCGCTTATATACAGGATTTCATTTTCTCAGTTATTATAAGCCTAAGCTCTTGACCATAGGGAGGTTAAATACAGCTCAACTTGTAAATCCTCAGTCTTCACCTCTGCAGTCCAGCTACACCTGCATTAGAGTGTTTCTGCAGTGCTCATGGCATATGGAATTTATGTAAATAAGGACGATCAGACTGGGAAGAACCACTTCTTATCTCTCTCCATCGACATCTGAGGGTTTTGAAGCTGCAGACATTTTCCACTGATATAGCAACAAAGGAACCATAACACAATTGTATTGAAATCCTCTCCTATGCTCGTTTTGAAGAATCAGTTGATATTAAACCTTTATTTATTTGTTGCTGAAAACAGCTGACATCTTCTTTTCACTATAAGATATAAACATTGCATCTAACCTCTTTTTTAAATAAGGTTTAAGATTCAAGATTCAAAAGGCTTTAATCTATCACATAATGACAGAAAAATATCTGTTGCTAAGGGCTGGCAAACAATAACTCAATAAAAAGTTAGGAACCGGTGTGCCAATCTTTTTTCTAATCAGTCTATTTAGCTTTGATTAAAATGGATATTCCTGATCGAGTTTTTGTAGGTTCTTTTTCTTGAGAGAGCTGAAGGGACAAAGGGTTTTTAGCTTCTATTGTCATCCAAGTCCTTTTAGATTAGGTATCTGTCAATCCAGAGTCTGATTTGATGCTTACATGTGTCTAAATGTAGAATAAATATCTGTCAGACACATCCAGTAAATGTGGTACTTTATGTATGAGCCACTTGATATAAAAATACTGAAGGTCCTGGTTCGAAATTATTCAACTACATTCACATTTGAGTTTTTACTGGCAGTGAATCGCTGCATTGTAGAGTCAGGCTGTCGTGAAGCAGCACTGCCAAACTAGCGGGTTGATCTATCCAAACCAACTATAGAACAGTAAAGAAAGGAAATATAAAATGTAGATAAAATATTCTCAGGTACCCATCAGCTCTGGACAAAACTCTAGATTTATAGCGATATTTCTTAGACACTTCCCAGTACATGCAGGATTTATACAGCATGCATTAATGTGGGAAAGGTTGTAGGGTACTTCCAATGCAACTTCCTCCTCACTACCACCTTGTCATAGACTGCAGGCCATCAGAACAGCCTCTCAGTGCCAGTGCACGCTCGAGTAAGTCTCAGACATAGTGGTCCTCCACATGTTTTAAAATCCAATTGAAAAATGTATGTGACAGCACTGCAGGACCCCACAGTCTCCTCTGTAGATTGAGAGAAGAGCTTACAGTGTTGGACAGGCTCAACGAGAACCTGCCGGAGTCTGCTGTCAGGGTTTGAGAATCACAGCGTTGCAATCTCATTAAACCAACAAGGCCTTTCAGTCAGAGCCCTGAGAGCAGCAGCAGCAGCATTGTGTTTTTATTTCCGTACTCCCTGCTCTGTTCATATATTTCCTTATTACAGAAAAAGGAAAGCAGGCAAGAAAATATATGCATGAAAATTATTTTATCATAAAATGTTTCATGTGCTCTCATTATTTCCACTGCACAAGGAATCTTATTTATGAACTGAACTTACCTGCACTCTTTATTTAGTTGTTTCCCCCCCTGTTTTTAATACCTGGCATTTTTTCAAATGGGGTTTTATCACAGCCTTTTACCAAGTTGTTGTTTGGCACTATTACCGGCTGTTAAGTGGACGTAAATAAGGATTTGACAGAGAAGTATATAAAGCCAGTCTTCTATCTAGAGAATAAGCTATCTCGGATGTGCAATGGCAGTCGGACATGCGTATCTAAACAACCTACAAATGTTAAACTGACATGTTGTCTGGCAGCTTGAATATCCCCATTAATCTAAAGCAAGGCGCCGTGAATGCAGATTAATGGGCTGCTGTGTGGTTGAGGATTGGTTTACGCCGTGCAGAGCTGAACGATGGTTCATGGATATTGCGGTGATAAAGGACGTAGTTCAGGGCAGGCAGCAAGACTCTCTGTGGCTACGGCGCTGATGGTTTGAAGGCTGATTGAGAATGCTAATCGAGGAGTTTTAATTTGTTTACATGTATTCTTTATTATCATTATCCTACTTTGTCAGCTGAAAATGTCAAACAACCTTACTTACTATGTAGCTAACTTACTGCATGGCATATTAGGGTTAGGGTTATACACTGTATGGATTTCAGAATGTAATATTGTGAGTTATTTGGCAAATAAGTCACCGATGTCTGCTTATGACATGGCTGGTGCTATTTAATGTCATTTAAAGGGGTGAATAACATGTTGCTTTTACACTGGAAGATACAGACACATGTATCCAACTGTTAGACAATTGACCTTAGCAGATAAATTGTCAATTGTATTCCCATTAATGCAAATAAATTCCTTTAAATTCACACAGCTTGAATATTACCGACATTGTGTAACCCTAATCAATATAATTATTTAAATAAAATTACTGCTACTCAACCGGCATGCTCAAAATGCACTTTCATGACCCTTCCTGTTACAAAGCTAGATACTAGGCAGCCCTTGCATGAGAGTATTAACGAACACCAGGTTCCCAGGAAATATTTTTTATGATGTCATGAATCCTCGCTTACATATTTCATTCCCTTATAGCTGTATATCTTGCTCAAAAGACTAACCAGAGCTGGACTGGCAGCTTCACTCATTAACAAGATTTACACTCAGGTGTCATCAGCCCGTGTTAGGCCAGCCAATCAGGTGCCATGTTTACAACCTTGCTTACTTCTACTGATGACCTATGAACACATCTTAAAGATCTTCTTGATATACTACTACCTGTTATACATGAGGAAATAAATAAAGTGTTTAAGATACCACAGTCACTCTACCACCTGAATATAAATGCAGCGTCACACTGAGTCTGCTTTACATAACAAAGAAAGCTGTGTTTCAGTTCCTGTTTGTGTGACAATCTGAAGTCTGACAGGACGACTTAATTATAGACGAGAGACAGGTGGAAACGGTGTTTTACCTTTTTATTTGGGATGCAGTTTAAACCCTTCATTGTCTCGCTCTGTCATGCACAAGATGTTCTGTTCGGAAAAAAAGGCTCTTGTGTAATGAGTCCTATCCAAACATCCAAGGAAACGTTTGCTCCGAAAGTAGGCCAGTAAAATAATTACTCAGATGAGTAGAAAGGGAAAAGAAATAACCGAGAAGACGAAGGAGAGGAATGAATACGGTTTGTTTGATATAGACTGTCCTTAACTCATACTGGGACTAAATCATGTTTATTCACTTCTTCCTTAGTACTCCTTATTGCAACACATTATAAAGATCCTTGGACCAGTGAGTCTTCGCAGACAACAATACTCATCATGCCAGTAACCATGGTGACCTAAAGTCGAGCTGTGCGGACTATTGATAATTTTCCGAGCTGGCATTGTTATCATCCAAACAAGGCGACTCTCACCTGCAGCACCCTCCAGAGTAACGTGATAACAAAGGTATCCCAACTGTAGCTGTGAACATGACAGGATGTGTGATTACCTAGAAGAGCATCAGGACTGTTTGAGGCAGATGATAGCTATGTGATTAACATGATGATTCAGCCTCTATGGAGAGAGACATCAAGCATGCTCATTTCTGACGTGGAGCTAATCTGAAGAAAACATTGAATACTGCTTTCTATTCCTCCATCTTGTGACTGTGTAACTCCCTCTCTTGGATATCAGCATGTGAAGGACACTGTTCAGGAACTAGTTGATGCTCTGTATGTGATGACTACTTCCATTCTGGAGAGGATCACAGATACATGGATCCTGATAGTTAAGCTCAAGCCGGGGACGAGTGATTATTAACATTTTTGAGTATTCAGAAAAAGTGAGTATTTTGAGAAAAAGTCAGAATTTTGAGATTTTGAGAAAAAAGTCAGAATTTTGAGAAATAGTACAAAAAAAAGAAACTGGTATTCCTCCATCTTGTGACTGTGTAACTCTCTCTCTTGGATATCAGCATGTGAAGGACACTGTTCAGGAACTAGTTCAAGCTCAAGCCGGGGACGAGGGATACTTCTCTAAACTATAACCTTGTGACATGAATCCCCTCTTCCTCCCCAGACACCCCGTTCAGAGAGGGTCAGGAGCGGGACCTGAAGAAGGCTCTGAAGGGGACGGACCCCTCCATCCCACTGGTGTTCGTCAGTGGGAACCACGACCTGGGGAACACCCCCACCCCCCGGACGCATGAGCAGTTCTGCAGTGCCTGGGGGAATGACTATTTCAGCTTCTGGGTAAGACCTGAGAATATTTCATTAGTAGTAGAAGTATATCTAGTACTAGTGGCTGTGGCTTGGATGGTTTATTATGATCGTATGCACATTTACGCTAAGGGATTTACCTACACATGCTTACCTTGCACATCTTTCTGCTTCCTGCTAACAGGGCTGAAAAAAAGCACATGGCAAAGTAATACCCACACACCATACTATATTCCAGTTATGTTAAATGTGTGAGCTTGTGTGTTTAAATGGGCCCTATTGTGCTTTTTGGGGTTTCCCCTTCCTGTTGTGTGTTGTATACGTTTGTGTGCATGTAAATGGTCTGCAGACGCTCAAATCTAAGCTTAAAATAATATTATAATTTGTGTTTCTTCATGTCCAACAACTGCTTTTGGATTTTAGCCATTTATAAGGCATGTATCTATGCATACAGTATGGACACACGACTACATACATAAATACCATTAAGCTGTGCTGTATCCAATGTTTTTACATTTTGGATAAAGCTTTGAATGTACGATAGAATAATGTACTGCCATGTGTGATAAGATAAGATGGTACTTTATTGATCCCAATTTGGGAAATTGTTTTTGTTGCAGCAGCATAAAAGACAAGGCATTTTACAATAAAACAAAACTAGAAATAAACAAGAATAGAAAGAAAAGAAAATAGAAAATATACATGTTGAAATTTGACAAGATATTATATATACAAATATATATATACATAAATATATGACATGGAATATTAATATTAAATATTAAATATTGAACAGATTATATATGTGTAAAATGTACAGCGAGGTTTTATTCCAAGAGAAACTATGGAGCAGAGAGTTCTCTTCCAGCCAGAGGTGATTTGCTGTACAGAGTTATTGCAGTGGGCAGGAATGTGTTCCTGTATCGGTTCATGTGACAGCGGAGCTGCAGCAGTCAGTTGGAGAAGGAGCTCCGTTGACTGTCCAGCTGCAGGTGGAGAGGATGGGTGGGGTTATCCATGATGGATACTGTTCAGCGTCCTCCTCTCCACCACAGCTTCAAAGGGGTCCAGCTTCATGCCGATGACAGACCCAGCTTTCCTGATCAGTTTCTTGATCCTGCTGGAGAACGATGGAGAGCAAACATTCATTTACATGTTCTCTCACAGACCTGTAACTTCTTCTTTAAGAGCCTCCTCTGTCCTCCACTTGTTAACTGTATTAATGGCATCTCTTTGAACTCGTTATCAGTATAAAAGACACCTGTCCACAACCTCAAACAGTCACACTCCAAACTCCACTATGGCCAAGACCAAAGAGCTGTCAAAGGACACCAGAAACAAAATTGTAGACCTGCACCAGGCTGGGAAGACTGCATCTGCAATAGGTAAGCAGCTTGGTGTGAAGAAATCAACTGTGGGAGCAATTATTAGAAAATGGAAGACATACAAGACCACAGATAATCTCCCTCGATCTGGGGCTCCACGCAAGATCTCACCCCGTGGGGTCAAAATGATCACAAGAACGGTGAGCAAAAATCCCAGAACCACACGGGGGGGTAGTCAATGACCTGCAGAGAGCTGGGACCAAAGTAACAAAGGCTACCATCAGTAACACACTACGCCGCCAGGGACTCAAGTCCTGCAGTGCCAGACGTGTCCCCCTGCTTAAGCCAGTACATGTCCAGGCCCGTCTGAAGTTTGCTAGAGAGCATTTAGATGATCCAGAAGAGGATTGGGAGAATGTCATATGGTCAGATGAAACCAAAATAGAACTTTTTGGTAAAAACTCAACTAGACGTGTTTGGAGGAGAAAGAATGCTGAGTCCAAAGAACACCATACCTACTGTGAAACATGGGGTGGAAACATCATGCTTTGGGGCTGTTTTTCTGCAAAGGGACCAGGACGACTGATCCGTGTAAAGGAAAGAATGAATGGGGCCATGTATCGTGAGATTTTGAGTGACAACCTCCTTCCATCAGCAAGGGCATTGAAGATGAAACGTGGCTGGGTCTTTTAGCATGACAATGATCCCAAACACACCGCCCGGGCAACGAAGGAGTGGCTTCGTAAGAAGCATTTCAAGGTCCTGGAGTGGCCTAGCCAGTCTCCAAATCTCAACCCCATAGAAAATCTTTGGAGGCAGTTGAAAGTCTGTGTTGCCCAGCGACAGCCCCAACACATCACTGCTCTAGAGGAGATCTGCATGGAGGAATGGGCCAAAATACCAGCAACAGAGAAAACCTTGTGAAGACTTACAGAGAACGTTTGACCTCTGTCAATGCCAACAAAGGGTATATAACAAAGTATTGAGATGAACTTTTGTCATTGACCAAATACTTATTTTCCACCATCATTTGCAAATAAATTCTTTAAAAATCAGAAAATGTGATTTTCTGGATTTTCTTTTCTCATTCTGTCTCTCATAGTTGAAGTGTACCTAGGATGAAAATTACAGGCCTCTCATCTTTTTAAGTGGGAGAACTTGCACAATTGGTGGCTGACTAAATACTTTTTTGCCCCACTGTAAGCTTTTGTAGTTTGAAGCATCTGTAAGTAACCTCTCTGTGCCTTCCTTCCCTCTCTCTTGTTGTCTCAGGTGGGCGGGGTCCTCTGCCTGGTTCTGAACTCCCAGCTGTTCCACGACGCCTCGGCCTGCCCTCAGCTGAAGGAGGCCCAGGAGACGTGGCTGGAGGAGCAGCTGAGCCGAGCCTCCTCCTCAGCGGTAAGGCGGTCCCATTAATGAGGACTTTCAGCCGGATAACGCTCTCTATTCCCGGATAATTGCTGCCGTCTGCAGCCAGTTTGACACAACGGTTTAACTCTCTGTGTGGGGTTAAACCAGGGGTGTCCAAACTACGGCCCGGGGACCAAATGCGGCCCGTGGACCATTTTGAATCGGCCCTCAGCAAATTCAAAAAGCATAATGGAATATGGCCCACAAATGAAACTTGTGCTTGCTTATTAGGGGTGGGAATCACCAGGCTCCCCACCATACCATACTATTGCGATACTTAAGCCACGATATGATAGTATTGCGATTCTACGATATGCTAAGTATTGAGATGGCATTGTTTTTGTTACTTTCATTGCAATTGTATACATGTCTTAACGTAACTTCTTGTTTTATATACGACCATCTTTCGGAGGGATATGCTCCAGAAATGTAAAAAAAATTATAATAAAATATCGATACTTTGCATCCGTGTATCGATACAATATCGCGATACTAGGCTGTATCGATTATTTCCCCCACCCCTATTGCTTATATTGTACTTCTTCAATATGAATGTAAACATATATCACACAGTAGTATTCATGTGTTAATAAAACCACTTTTCAAATAAATTCAGTCAATTAAAGTTAGAAACATTATCTTAGTGATAAGAAAAAAGCCCAATGACTTATATTATTCACAAGCTTGAAATAAACCCTTCCTATTTCTCCTTATTATAATCAATCTGAGCTTCTGCTTTAAGGGGCTGCCAACACTCACGAGCGTCATTTACCTACAGCTGATTGATTTAGCTAACTTATAACTGAGCTTATGAGGCAGTATACCTCTAGTGAGTGGCCCAGCCCTTCGTATAGTTTTCTGTATGTGGCCCTCGGTGAAAAAAAGTTTGGACAGCCCTGTGTTAACCCCATCCTTTCACATGTGTCTTTGTCTAGGAGCCCAAACCCAAACACGTCCTGGTGTTTCAACACATTCCTCTGTACCTGAAGACCCCCGATGAGGAGGACGACTACTTCAACCTGAAGAGGGAGGTCAGACAGAGCCTGCTGGAGAGGTTCAAGAGGGCAGGTAGGACAGCAGCGCTCTTTCCTCCAGTAACTGTTAAAAGCTGCGCAATATTGGATGAAAATGTGTTGAAAAAGTACGATAATTAGTTTCCTGAAATTTGAAAAATACAAGAATATTCACCAAATAGTGACGAAGTACATGATCTTTCAGTAGCTCAAATATTTCCATTCAAACAAATACTGTTTTTGGTATTTTCCCATGTTCCTCGTTCATTTTTGTTTGAGAATGATGGTGATCGGTGGAGCTTGCATGTCACTCATCTGGAACAAACTCCAAAAATCCAAAATCAAATCAGACTGAGGGTGTTTCTCAATGTCGATTAGGCTTGCTTGGTAACACATGTACTTCCGAGTCAGTTGCTTCAGAAGCGAGGCAAGAATCCTTCCTAGCCTCGGAAAACGAAGAATTGTGGAACAGGCTAACAGGTGTGCGTCGTATGAGAGGCCCCGCCTTAAATGGAGCGCGATTTCCTCCACAAAGATTTGGAAATGTGTCCGTGCGCAAAGCATTGTGGGGATTTTAAGACGGCGGAGGAGAAGTACACCGGCCTCGCTAGAATTCCAAGTATCCTGGACATTGGAACAGTCCTTCGGTGGGACTCGATGACGTAGCATCCTTGAAATAGTGGCTCTGGAGGAGCCTTCCTCGACATCGAGAAACACCCTGAGACTCAGATGACTTTTGAACACTATTGCAACGATACATCGTGCATCCTTGTTTGAATGTGGACAAACTCACTGTAACAGAGCAGGTTACTCCACTATTTTGCTCATAAGCACTTCAACATAACAGACAGTATGCATAGTCTCTTTGAACTACTGGGTCTTGTCAATCCAGATGTTTATTTGTCAAACAATGGTCTAACTTTAAGCAAGAAGTCACAAAGGTTTTATTCTTTTAAAAGTCAAGCCGTTTCCAAAACGCTTTCTGTATATAAATGGCTTTAGGCCCCTGTGAAGTGGTCTTAAACTTCTCGTCCTAAAACCTCTTAGCTCATATCCCCGTTAAACCTGAGCATATCTTTCTGAAGCAGAGTTAAGATCCCAGCCCAGAGGATTAATATGCCATTAGCCCGAGCTGCAGGAGCACACACGGGCGTAATTGAATTAATGAATGCCTTCACTCCCTATAAGAAGAAGAATTCCATAATCAAAAGTCCTTTGTGGTCGGCTTATAAGAGTCTGACACAAGGGTATCTCTCCGGGAAACTCTCACAAGGACAATACGTCTTTAAGAACACACTCATGTTCACTTCACACTCCTCACACACTTGTGATTGACAGAAGGACACGTGCCATGCTTCTCAATCATGCATCAAGGTGACTGTCGGGGGAGGGTGTTCATTTCATTATCCAGACGTTGTTCCGACATGTATTTAACCGTGTTGGCCCGTTTTGGTCTGATGACCCCTCTCCCTCATAATTGATTGCTCCTCTCAGGGACGCCTGGTTAAAGATTTAAAGGGCAGGCTTTTCATACAGAGGGTATATGTATCAGTGCAGAACACTTCTTCTTCTTATCCATGTCCTGCCAATTATAAAGTCAAACTACATACAAGGCATGTAGCATATGAACTCTATACGTCCACGTTCATTAATAATTGATGCGCTACATGCTGTCGCTCGATGTAAAGCCACATACACGACATGACTGTTATGGCAGAATCTTTATTACAACGTATTTCTGGCATATTCATTAAGGTCACATGGTAAGCTATATGATGTGTGTTACTGAGTTGGGTCAGTTAGAGAGACAATGGTCGTTCTGAATGTATTCATTTTAAGTGAGCTGACATCGAGGTTAGAGGAAGTTCAGAGAAGGCTATAGAAACAGTTAACCTTTGTTAGTTGACTACTCCTAAAGGATGTCATGAGATAAGCAAACTCTCCACATCTGGATCAAGCATTCAGAGGCAGAACATGTGATGTCGTCTGTTAGGTAATGTAAGGAAAATGTGTGTGCGTCATGCCAGGAGTCCTATATATGTCTCTGTAAAGTTATACTGCTTGGGAGCATTGCTGTAGGACTGCTTGAGAGCAGAGGTAATGTTTTCCTCGTTATTATTGATTTTTGTACAACGAAATAATAATTGATCAACTATATCTGTGTTTTATTGATTCCTCTCTGTTTCATTCTTTCCTGTTGTGAGTGCTAAATTGCCACAACATGACTTTCTCATGTACATTATGTGGTTCCTCCGATTCCTACCAGAGAAAGGAAGTGATTTGGCGCCGCCTTTAATATTTATCATGTCCTATACATAACAATGTGCTCAGGTTAACATGTCAAGCTCTGTCTCTTGAATGTATCCGTACATTTCTACTGTTCTGGATGGAGAACTCCAACTTTGCTGTGGAGTTATCCTTCCAAGTGATTATAGAAATCCAATGTTCCTTATGAAAACTCCAAAAGAAGCTATGATACAGCGCGGCTTTGTCATTGTTAGCAGCTCTTGATAAGTCGGCTTAATGTACTAAATCCTAATGTAGAATTTGATGACTGGACAAGAGGAATCAAACCAGTTATTATTGAATTATACAGCCTTTTGTCTCGCAGTTCTTTCAGCGCACCTTTCATCCCCTGGTTTCACTTTTATGTTTCCTCTGCTGCCTCCTTTATCTCCGAGGAGTGTCTTAGTTACTGATGTCTGTGCTCTACTGTATGTCCTGGAGGCATGCTTGTAAAGAGACTGTCATCATTACTGTGCTATGTGTCACTTTATATAGCTGCTACTGTACATTCGTATCAGATAATGGTCATAAAGATGTTTGTATACTTCGCTCCGGACTCTAGCTCTACCATATGGTTGGTATTTTTGTCTTTAAAGAGTCCTCTGCTGATGCTCAGGTGTATTTCAGTATGTAGTGTCTCTACTTTAAAGAGTCCTCTCCTGCTGATGTTCAGCTGTATATCAGTATGTAGTGTCTCTACTTCAAAGAGTCCTCTCCTGCTGATGTTCAGGTGTATATCAGTATGTAGTGTCTCTACTTTAAAGAGTCCTCTCCTGCTGATGTTCAGGTGTATTTCAGTATGTAGTGTCTCTACTTTAAAGAGTCCTCTCCTGCTGATGTTCAGGTGTATTTCAGTATGTAGTGTCTCTACTTTAAAGAGTCCTCTCCTGCTGATGTTCAGGTGTATTTCAGTATGTAGTGTCTCTACTTTAAAGAGTCCTCTCCTGCTGATGTTCAGGTGTATATCAGTATGGAGTGTCTCTACTTCAAAGAGTCCTCTCCTGCTGATGTTCAGCTGTATATCAGTATGTAGTGTCTCTACTTTAAAGAGTCCTCTCCTGCTGATGTTCAGGTGTATTTCAGTATGTAGTGTCCCTACTTTAAAGAGTCCTCTCCTGCTGATGTTCAGGTGTATATCAGTATGTAGTGACTCTACTTTAAAGAGTCCTCTCCTGCAGATGTTCAGGGGTATATCAGTATGTAGTGTCTCAACATGTCTCCATGCTTTAATGTTCAAAAAGCAGCACCTCTTTTCACCCTCTGTCTGAAACCAGAGCCCAGTCTGCTCTGATTGGTTAGCTGGCCAGCTCTGTTATGAATGATCCGCCGCTTAGAGAAGTCCCGCCCCTTAGCCTATCACGTACAATGTGTTGGAGCGCTAGCCAATAGGAGCGCAAATGTTACATAGGGAAGTCACTATGCTATGGAAGTATTACTTTTAATATAGCATATTTTAATATTGTTTTAATATTGTCTGCTTATCTGTATTATTGTGTTGCATTGTTGGAGAAGCCTGTGACCTAAGATTTTCAACGACATAATTACTCTGTAGCTAAGTTAGTTTGACAATAAGGAACCTTGAACCTTGAAGTAAACAAAGGAGTCCAATGGAGGTGTTTTGTCTTGTGCAGTCCAAAGTCTTAACTTGTCCAATAACCACGTTTAATCCAAGCATAGCTACACACTATTTTCTTGGTGTTTTAAGTATGTGAGAGATGAGCTTATAAATGTAAGGCTTATGAAGTCAAACTCATACTACATCATTAACAAAATTACTTTTTTGCAACCACATAAAAGACAAAAAGAGGTTTTGTGTACACAACTGGACATAAAACCAGATCTCAGGAAATACTGATTGACTTGTTTGTAATGCAGGAAGTGTAGACAGTCCCATAAAGGAGTCCCCTGCAGGGCACCTTGTAAGAATATCCCAACGGAGTGAATGTAAGCTGTTTTGTGGAAAGAAGAGGAAAAACAATGTTATTTACGGCCTAGTGAAGAAAAGAAAGAGTATTGTTTTAAGTGTGTTGTTTGTCTTCCTGTCTGAAGCAGTGAGGGGCTTTCTCTCATCCGAGGTAACTGATGTCTCTTCTGGACATACATGGACGCCTGTCATGGTCTCTGCATCGTGCCGTTCACGCATCACCGCCCTCTCATGTTGCCGTGATCTAAAGCCTGCACATGTGCCCTGCTGATCATTACTGTCATTACATTAAAGGGCACCATCATTAACCTCACACACACACACACACACACACACACACACACACACACACACACACACACACACACACACACACACACACACACACATCCGTTCTTGCCCCTCACAGAGATTAAAGTCTGGTTCAGTATGTCGTTTTTCTCTTGAGATTTTCATTAAGTAAGCAGCTGACAAGGATAAGTCTCTTTATGTGATTGTGCTGCCAGCCTTCATCATTTTCCCTCGCAAGAGAAATTACATCCACAGTCGAAGGATTTTATGGTGTAGAAAGAATTCAGTTTGAAGATCCCTTTAATGGAGCGCTGGAAGGTTCTTTAACAGGGTTTCTGCAATAACACATGGACGTTGTTCAGAAACTCTCTTCAAGGATATTCTTCTTAGTCTACTGCTTCAAATATCTTTCTGGTTCTCTTTCAAGCCGCCGCCTGGCAAGAACAGAGAGGTAGTATTGGACCGCTTTTCTCTTTTTTACTGTATTCTCTTGATTTGAATCGGCGTTAAAAATATGTCCCTGGCATCAAACCAATCCTCACAAGTCGTGTAAGTACTGTGTGTAACTGTACACTCCAAAGGGTCTTTCTGAGGTGTCTGTTGACTTACAGCTGCTGGGAGTTTGCCTCAGCATTTGTTAGGTTGTTATTGCTGCCCCCCCCCCCTCCAGGGACACACACCATAATGGAAACACAGCATATTGTCCCCTGCAGAAATACTGTACATTTGATTAAATTCTCCCTCTCTGAGGTATGTAATTCCTCTACATATTTCTTCCTCTCGTAAGCTGTCGGGGAAATGTTTGAGTAATTGTGTTTATTCCATTTTTATATGAGTGTATGCACTTTGCATATAAATGATGATGATATATATATATATATTCTACAGTAAGTATCAATATGTTATCTCAGCTACACAGCCGCACTTAGGGGAAAGGTGCGACACCAATTAGTCTTCCTGTGGCTCATCAGAGTGAGCCGTTGCACCCTGGGAACGCCGACTGCTTTCTAGCTCATGTTAATGACACGCTGTCTCCGTGATGACCCCCTCTCGGGCAACTAAAGTATCGTGCTTTACCTTTTTTAATTGCACAAGCAATTACTATCTGATGTGACAGGGATGTGGTTGATATTAAATATTTCCTCCTTGTGTTTAACATCTTTTGAGTTTAAACCAAGCACCTGATTAGAAAAGGACGTGGTTCAAACGCTCAAATAATCCTGTGTAACCACGTAAACACAAAACAAACAACAATTCGTTTTTACTTTTTTATGGATTTTACTACGGTGGCCGACGGGTGCAAACAGGCTACCACGGCGCAAACCGATGTCATTTATGCCGTGCTTTTAGGAAATGGTCCGCATGGTTCGTCTAGTTCAGTGATTCTCAAACTTTTATCAATAATGTACCCCGTTTGAAAAAAAATTCAGCTACGTACCCCCTGATCAGCGCAAAAACTATTTGTTAAGGAAGAAAAGCCTGTATAAAAAGGTACAGCACAGCGCTGCACCATCGGTGTCTGATTTATTAAAACAACAACCTTGTAACTGAGAAACACTTAAATGCTACTTTTCAAATGTTTACAATCCATCGCTAAATTCATGGCAAACCAATTTTAACATCATGCAATAACACTGAGACGACATTAGTTCCATTGAACTGATCTTTTTAATAAGTTGTACTTAATGTAGTGAAACATGGGCTTGTGCTTCACTGTTTATTTGTTTATTTTATTAGGATCCCCATTAGCTGGTGCATAACAACAGCTAATCTTCCTGGGGTCCACAAATAACATAAAACAGGACATTTGACAGTACATTACAAGACATTGATACAAATCGTGTACGGCGTCAATTTTCCTTCAAACAGTGACTTTCGTATCAACCATCACATACAGCTTATTTTCTGATTCCCCATTTCCTTGGCATGTGTTTAACCTATATGAATCGGTGTGCTGCTGTATGTTTACCATAACCTGTCTGCTGCTTGTGTAATTTACAGTCTTTGGGCTTCTAGATGCCTCTTCAATCGTCTTTTGAAGCTTGCTTTAGTTGTTTCTTTAGAGATCTGATCTGGCAGTGTGTTCCATGCAGCCATGGCTCTATACAGCACTGTGCTCTTCATAGACTCTGTTTTGGCTTTAGGGATTTGATAGCAACCTCTTGTGGCATGTCTCGTTTTATATGTATGGATTTTAGAGCTAGGTGTAAGTTTCTTATATAGACAGGTTGGATGTTTCAGCTCATTTATGTTTCTCAAAAAGACAAGGAGTGATACCATCAGCCTCTCCGTGACTAATGTCCAGGAGAGCTTGACATGCATTTTGATTACATTATGTCTTGGTGTACACCTAAGGGCAAGCCGAGCTGCTCTGTTTTGAACCAGTTGCAGCTTTCCCAGGTCCCTCTTGTTTGCCCCTGACCAGATCATTGAGCAGTAGTCCAGTTGTGAAAGGACTAGAGTCTCAATGACTTGTTTTGTCAGTTGCGGTGGTAAAAACACTGAGCACCTCTTGATGACAGATATATTCCTCCCCATCTTTGCCACCACTGACTCTATGTGTTTCGTCCATGATAAATTGTTCACTAGGATGAGTCCCAGGAGCTTTGTTTCTTCCACCTGCTCAACCTCTACATTATTCAGCATCAGATTTAACTGCGGTTTAGACCTTAGTACGTAATTTGTGCCAAATACAATACTTTTTGTTTTTTGAATGTTGAGCACTAATTTGTTGCTGGTCACCCATTCCATTACTGTTTTCAGTTCTTTGTTCAGAATATCAGTTATCTCACCGATTGTGGGAGCCTGTGTATATATTGTCGTGTCATCCGAGTACATAGAGACTTGTGCTTTTTCAAGAGCCAATGGAAAATCATTTGTAAAGATTGAGAAGAGTAAAGGACCAAGTGAACTTCCTTGTGGAATTCCACTTGCAACACATCTAGCACTAGAGATACTGCCATTAAAGTATACACTTTGAGTTCTGTTATATAGATAGCTTTCTAGCCATGATATCGCCTTTGAGGCAAAACCATAGCACTCCAATTTGTCAAGTAAAATTCTATGGTCTATCAAATCAAAGGCAGCGCTATAATCTAATAGTACTGCTCCCACCATTTTCTTCACATCAATCTCTTTCATCCATTGATCTGTCATTTGTGTTAATGCCGTGGCTGTTGAGTGACCCTCTCTATATGCATGTTGATACTCACTCAGCAGACTGTTAACAGAAAAATAGCATTGTATTTGATTGAATACAATTTTTTCTAGTAGTTTGTTTAGAACAGGTGACAGGCTTAGTGGTCTGCTGTTAGAGCCAGTGAAGGCATTCTTTGCATTTTTAGGGAGTGGAATAACTTTAGCTACTTTCCAGATTTGCGGGCATGTACCTTCCAGACTCATGTTAAAAATATGACAGATGGGTGCAGCAATGAACTTGGCTACATTCTTTAATAGCTGACCGTCTAAGTTATCAATACCTGGTGGTTTATCATTATTGATTGCCAACAATAACTTTTCCACCTCTTCTGTTCTAACTTTACCCAGCTCAAAGGTGCAATTTTTATTTTTCATAATACGTTCTCTAATATTAACATAGGACGACTCGCAGCTAGATTTTGGCATTCCCTGCCTTAGCTTCTCCACTTTATCAATAAAATAGTTATTAAAATAATTGGCAATATCTAGTGGTCTAGTGATGTATGCCCCCTCTGATTCTATAAAGGATGGTGTTGAGTTGTTTTTCCTACCCATGATGGTATTCACGGTACCCCAGAGCTTTTTTCCATCATGCTTTATATCATTGATCTTAATCTCATAATACATTTTCTTCTTCTTTCTGTTCAGTTTTGTCACATTATTTCTTATTTTGCAATATAACTGCCACTCAGAATGATTGCCGGAATTCATTGCTGCCCTTTTTGTTCTGTCTCTATCAGCCATACATTTCTTTAGCTCCTCGTCAATCCATGGTGCCTTTACTGTTTTAACGGTTAACTTCTTAACAGGTGCATGTTTATCCATCACTGGTAACAACAATTTCATGAAAACATCCAGTGCCACATTTGTGTCACTCTCTTTAAAAACATTAGACCAACATACTCCCTTAACATCCTCCACATATGAATCACAGCAAAACCCTTTATATGATCTCTTCAGCACTATTTTCGGTCCTGCTTTTGGGACTTTGGCTTTCCTACATATTGCTACAAGGTTATGATCGCTGAAGCCAATTGGTACAGATACCGCTTTTGAGCACAGTTCACTTGCGTTTGTGTATATGTGATCAATGCATTTGGATGATGTTACTCCTGAGCTATTGGTAATTACCCTGGTTGGTTGATTGATCATCTGATCTAGGTTACATGCACTTGTTACCGTCATCAATTTGTTTTTCAATGAACAGTCTGATGACAGAAAGTCAATATTCACGTCACCCAATAAATATATCTCCCTGATTTCATCACATGCCTTCTCAATCATTTCACACAATTTATCTAGATAATTACTATCAGAGCTTGGTGGTCTATAGCAACATCCCAGCAACATAGGCTTTAAATGGGGCAGGTGAACCTGCAGCCATACCATCTCTACCTCACCTAACATCAAATCCTCCCTATACTTCACAGGAATGTGACTTTGTACATAAAAAGCCACTCCTCCCCCATTGCAGTTTCTATCCTTTCTGTAAAAATTGTACCCCTGTATTGATATTGCACCGTCCTCAAGGAGGACTGAGGATCTTTGTAATTCTGACAGGGAGGCAAACTGCAGTTATTACACTTCGTGTTTTGAAATATGTGTAACTCTAGTCCAGTGTTTCTCAAACTTTTTCGTACCAAGGACCACTTAACCAATAAAAAAACACTCGCGGACCACCTCACTCCACAAATATCCCAAAACACATCGTTTTTCTAGAACAGATTAAAAATCGCCTGAAAATGTTACAAACAGGCGGCTATATGTGTGACAAAGGTGTTGCACTTGGCTATATTATGCAATCGAAAGTGAAACTTAAGCTCACTCCATTGCGGAGATATTCCCGCGAGAGTGCGGAAAACTTACATTTATTCATTTATTTCAAATGTGAAATGTTACCAATATACTCACGGACCACTAGGGGGCGCTCACGGACCACCAGTGGTCCGCGGACCACAATTTGAGAAGCACTGCTCTAGTCTATTAACATAAAACCCACACTCCTCTAACTTCGTTACTTTAAATGTCTTTAATATAAAATTAATATAAAATAAATCTCACGTACCCCCTGCAGTACTCCAACGTACCCCTAGGGATCCTCGTACCCCCATTTGAGAACCACTGGTCTAGTTGGTGAATGTTTTCTGAATGCTGTGCATGTGTGTTTCATCTGCAGGTGTTTTGGCAAATTCATGTTTCATTTGAATCGTTTCTGAAGCTGCAGTGCGTTCCTCCTAATGTAAGTGTTTTGGTCCGTCGTAACGCGTTGGCACCTGTCAGCCACCGTCATCTAGAATACTTTTCAGTCAGTACAAGACCCAGTTTGTGGATAACAGTCACACAAACACCCTGGAGGAAGTCCTTTACCCTGCATATGGCTGCCTTTGTGTCTTCTCGTCACTGTCATACCCGTAATCACAGTAAATATCGCTCTCCCCCACCTAGACCAATTTTTCGGTGCATGAACACAACCCTGCCAGGAGTTCGTTACTGCAAGCCGAGGAAGAAAGACATGCACGAGTTGTAGTTTGTGTTCTCGTTGGCGGATGTTTGATTTGCAGAGAACAGGTTTTACGCACATCCAGAATGTGTTGAGAGCAGAATGAATTCCCCTAGCTGGAGACCTGAGTATCAGCCTCCCTTCTCCTCGTACATGGAGTACTGTAATTAGATTTCAATCCTCCTCTTCTTCCTCCTCCAAGGTTTCTATCGAACATTCAGGATACCTTGAGCACACATTCAAACAAAGCCAAATGAACATAAAACACACTTCACGCTGCTTCCTGTGCACGTAGCTGAGAAATTCATTGGAATTCACAACATAGCTATCGGCTGTTGTACATAAAGAAAATAATTAGAGTCGAAGATAAGCCGCTCTGCAGAGTCTCCCCCTCTGTCTCTCACTCTTTCTCTCTCTTGCCGCCGGTTGTCTTTATCAGCGAGGGTCCTACTCTGTTTCAAAAGACACATTTATCGCCCACTGGGGATTTGATAAGAGGCCACAGTTAAGCCTTTAACCCCATTGTTTTAACGATGAGGCTGGATAATGCTTTTGCTTTGTCTCATTCTGTCAAGTTGTTCGGGGCGTTTTGTTTTATGTATGAGATAACACGGTCCAAGAAGGCCAGCAGGAGGGATGGATTCCTTGAGTTTGAGGGCTTATCAGATGCTGACAGCAGTTTGCGATACTTTGAGGATGGATTTCGCGCTTGTGAATCGAGTGGTAAAGTGGTGTTGTATTGTTTAGGCCCACCTGGAAGTTGGCATCACAAGGGCTCTTTCGGCAAGAAGCCAATGTTATGTTCGCATTGGATCTTAAAGTGTGCAGAAAATAAGATCTTTGGCAAACACACGTTTATGATTCTTCCCCTCTTCGCTCAATAAGATCATTTCTACATATAAACACCATTTATAAATTGATTGAGCTGCTTAAATGAAAACAGCAATATATATATTTAACAGGGTGTCCGCTGGGTCTTAAAAAGTATTAGAAGTTGAGAAATCAATTTAGCGAAAATGAAGGGTATTAAAAAGTATTTCAATTTTATTTCCACTTTTATTTGACATTTCCTTCTCATGTTTATATGTACATTTATTATATATTTTTATTTCATGGAGAAACTCTCATGAATCTCCTCCGGGATAAAAGGAGTATTCTGATACTTTGATGCTATTCATGTGAAATATATAACTTGTTAGCCTTTTCTTAGTGCCAAGTTTCCAACCCCCCCTCACTACTAGCCCCCTGCCATCCTTGGAGAACCATAAGGATCATAGCCTGGTAAACTCAGGATGATTAGGGACCACGTTGGGTTCTAAATGGCCGAAAGGCATCCAGGCTCTGCTGACTTCTTCTTCTGTGTGTGTGTGTGTGTGTGTGTGTGTGTGTGTGTGTGTGTGTGTGTGTGTGTGTGTGTGTGTGTGTGTGTGTGTGTGTGTGTGGTGTGTGTGTGTGTGTGTGTGTGTGTGTGTGTGTGTGTGTGTGTGTGTGTGTGTGTGTGTGTTGTGTGTGTGTGTGTGTGTGTGTGTGTGTGTGTGTGTGTGTGTGTGTGTGTGTGTGGTGTGTGTGTTGTGTGTGTGTGTGTGTTGTGTGTGTGTGTGTGGTGTTGTGTGTGTGTGTTTGTGTGTGTTGTGTGTGTGTGTGTGTGGTGTGTGTGTGTGTGTGTGTGTGTGTGTGTGTGTGTGTGTGTGTGTGTGTGTGATGGCTGAGAGTGATTTATGGGGAGCCGAGGCTGCAAGACGCCACATCATTTCGTATCCCTCTGTCATGCAAATTATCAACAGCCACCATTTCATGATGAATTATTTCCCAGACCTGCACTTTAATGACAAACCGCCCTTCAGTGCGAGCGTGCGCGACACGTGTTCCCCCTCCCACGCAGACGCCTGTCACAGATGTGCAGATGACAGCTTTGTTCAGAAATGTATTAAGAGTTTGTGTCAAAGAGAGAGATGGAGGAAAGGTCGGGGGGGAAATGGCTTCTCCTGGAGGAAACCACTGGGAGGGGGAGGACGTTAGCTCGCAATTAGCAAATCAAATCTTATAGCCTGCAAAATCAGTGACCAAGAGATGAAAGACAGATGATGGAGAGCAGGAAAGAAAGTAGGGTGGATTCATGATGGAGTTAAGAAGTCAGATGTTTTGAGCTATTACCATTTAAATAGTCAAACAGCATATTAAGTGAAAATTGTTGCAGCATATGGAAATCACACATTTTTCACCACTGCCCTTTCATTTCTGTGCATTTTCCTCCTCTAGCATTCAGTGTAGCTGCAATTAGCACATCCAATCTCACAACCTGCATAATCAGTGACCAGCAGATGAAAGGGAGATGATGAGGGGCAGGAAGAGATATTGAAGAAAGGAGAAAAGCGTTTCACAATATTTGCATCCAGCCTTTAGCTGACATGGCTCAAATTGCTGTAGCATATGGAAAACAAACTTTAAATCAAATACATCATCATTGTAGAGGAGGACTTCCCTCTCCATTCTGTGCGTTTTCTCTCAACTCTGTCCAGAATTCAATTTGGCTCTGGTGGTGTTAATGTCAATGTCGAGGAAGGCTGCTCCAGAGCCACTATTTCAAGCATACTACGTCATCGAGTGCCGCCGAAGGACTGTTCCAATGCCTACTTGGAATTCTACCGAGGCCGGCGTACTTCGAAGCGGGAAATTTCGAGTGTGTAGACTCCGCGGTCTTAAAATAGCCACAATGCTTTGCGCACGGACCAATTTCCAAATCTTTGGCGGAAATCGCGCTCCATTTAAGGCGGGGCCTCGCATATGACGCACACCTGTTAGCCTGTTCCACCATTCTTCGTTTTCTGAGGCTAGGAAGGATTCTTGCCTCGCTTCTGAAGCAAGTGACTCGGAAGACATGTGCTACCAAGCAAGCGTCCTCGACATTGAGAAACACCCTGGGTCATTTAGCTCCGTTAGCATTCGGTTTAGCGGCAAGATGTCAACGTATCTTGCAATAAGCAAATCCAAAATTAAAACCTGTTAAATGTGAAACAGAGATGACGAAAAGCAGGAAAAGAAAGTAGGGGAGATTGAAGGAAGGAGTACAGACATTGTACTTTTCCTTTATGTTGTGCTATGGTAATGTATTTCCTCCAATAGCATTCAGTTTAGCATCAATGTGGAAACCTAGCTCACAATTAGAACATCCAACCTCATACCGTGCAATACATCGCGGATACAAGCGGCCGAGATGGGTTTTCTCCGCAGGGTGGCTGGCGTCTCCCTTAGCGATAAGGTGAGAAGGTCAGTCATCCGGGAGGGACTCGGAGTTGAACCGCTCCTCCTCCGCGTCGAAAGGAGCCAGTTGAGGTGGTTCGGGCACCTAGTTAGGATGGGAGGAGACCGAGGGGTAGACCTAGGACCAGGTGGAGGGATTATATCTCTTCGCTGGCCTGGGAGCGCCTTGGGACCCCCCCAGTCAGAGCTGGTTGATGAGGGGAAAGGGACGTTTGGGGCTCTCTGCTGGAACTGCTACCCCCGCGACCCGACCACGGATAAGCGGGAGAAGATGGATTGTGAAAAAAAAATTGTGACAGAAAGAGGAAATGGAGAACAGAAAAGGAGATTGAAGGAAGGAGCACACTCATTGGTTACTTTATTAACTTTAGCTGTATCAACGATCGCTATTACCATTTATACTGCAAAGGTGTTTCAGAACATCCAAACACACCCAGCAATTTGGGTGGAAATGCCTGAAATTGCTGCAGCATATGGAAATCACAATCTAAAGCCAACACATCATCACTTTGCAGACGACTCTCCTTTCTGTGCACTTTCCTGCATCTCTCTCCAGAATTCAATTTGACTCCGGGTAATTTTCCTCCGTTAGCATTCAATATGTTTTCATCACTCTGACTGCTTACTCTGGGTGTTTTCTGAGCGCTCCACCTCCCCCTCTCCTTCTCCCTCCCTCCATCCCTCCTTCCCACACCTCCCCACCTCGTCTGTCAAAGCAAAGGCCAGTCTCTAGATGGGAATCTCTATCACAAAGAGAAGCACAAAGGAACCAGCACAAGGCTGTCAGGTAAATGGGATTCCCGCAGAGACACGAAAGGGAATTATCGCAGCGGAGAGAGCATGTTTTTCCGCGAGGGCACCCACTCGGCAAGAAAAAGGGAATGGGAAGAAGGTAGCAAAGCGTGGCAGAGAGACAATAATGGGTGGAAATTGGAATAAACAATCCTCTGCTGAATACGATACTGCTATGTAACACTCTGTGAGCACACACTGTGCCTCCCGTCTGCCTATAGCTCACACTTAGCATGGTTATATGATCCATGCTCTTTGTGGCTCAATGGGTTTAGTCAGAAGAAGAACAAGGATTTTATTCTTCAATGTTTAGCGCCATGGAACTAATGCATCCACACTTTGCCTCCTACGCTTTTTCTGCTGAAAGAAACTTTGGGAAATAATACACTTTTATTTTCCATAAAAGAAATGCAGAGTTAAAGGTGGGGTAGGCCATTTTGGAGAAACCGGCTCGAGTGCGCTAGAATTTGAAAATACACAGCCGGAATAAATCTGCCACTTCCTCACAGAGCCCCTCCTCCAACACACACGAACGCGCACATGACCAATGAGGGCACGAGATAAGTTTGTGCACAGATGGAAGGCTGACAGGCAGGTAGGCCATCCAGTTACTTTAGCCGGCTCAGATGATTGGTCGTGCTTTCTACAGCGCCACGTCAAAGCACTTAAGATATTCATTGCTATCGGGATGTTAAGAGCGTTGGAATATAACAACAAGTGTATCTCAAGCCGGTACCTACCCCACTAGGGCCGTCACGTTGTGTCTTGAATTGAGCCGTCCCTTATAGATACTATCTCTTTATGTATTAGTGATGGGAACTCCGGCTCTTTTTAGTGACTAGTCAGTAGTCACTAAGAAGAGCCGGCTCCTTAACGACTCTTCATGTTACCACAGTTTACCACGGAGCCTCAGTTTCGCCGCTGCGAGGCTCCGGCGCTCGCAGTAAACGCGCGTGCTCCACTAGCACCCCCCCACCAAGGCTCGCCGGCAGTACACTTCCCGTCACAGGAACGCGCTTTGCTGGCGGCGAAAAGAATCCCACCAGACTCCTTTGCCCCTCCAACAGAGGGATGTCCTTGTCCTTTTTCCTTTTCGTCATTTCAAGCGATAAAAACTCGATCTTCTCTCGAAGACGCCCTCGGCTCGAGTTCAGGGCGTTCAGGGCTGAATAAGAGCATCAGATGACGGCAAGATGCCCCCCTGGCGGAAACGCTGCTCTCAAGTTGTCAACCCTGTAGTGAATTACAGCATAGAGTATTTACAGAAGGCATCACCAAATGGCAGACTTTAATGAATCAATTAGAATATATAACGAACTTCAATGAGCTTTTTCTATTTCTTCTCCTTACGTCAGCTTTCTCAATTATGAATGTGACTGAAACACTGGGATTTAAGCCTCTGCAGACCATTTACATGCACTAAAACCTATATAACACCCTATAGTAAAGGGACAACCCCAAAAAGCATAATAGGGCCTCTTTAACACAAATTCAAAACTAATGCCAGAAAGAAAAAGACATTCTCAAAGCTCTGATTGCTTTAGTTTTTAAAAATTGCACTTTTTAAATATTTCATTCAGAATATTCTGTATTTGTTTTACTTCGAACCTTACGTCCATTATCCTAGGACCTTTTTTATTCATAATAAATTTCATTTCAAACCTTTATTTATACAGATAAATCCCATTGAGATCATTGATCTCTTTTTACATTACATTTAGCTGACGCTTTTATCCAAAGCGACTTATAATAAGTACATTCAACCAGGAAGACACAACCTTGAAGAAAACAGAATCATAAAGTACATCAGGTTTCATAGAGCCAAACATTTCAAGTGCTACTCAACTGGCTATAGATAAGCCAGTCCTTTATTAGTATATAAGTGCTCTTTTTCAGGGGTGACCTGCTCAAGTGGTTCCACATGAAACATTAAATAGAACAACAAAAGGACATCATTCAGCACCATTTACATAATTATCCACATAAACAGATACCAATAGCTTCCGATTGAGTAGCATCCAACCGAGCTTTATAAACATTTAGTGGCACCAGATTGTTCAGTTTCCATTTAATTTGCAGACTGTTCCAAGACAGAGGAGCTGCGCATCTAAAAGCTGTCTTCCCTAAGACAGTCCTAGCAGTTGGCACATTTAATAAAACCACAGCATTCGATCTCAGGCAGAAGCCACTTACAATTCGCCGTGAGATCAGGGAGCAGATGCAGGATGGAAGTTTCCCTAACATGGCTTTGTATATAAAAATGTACCAGTGACTGAGCCTCCGTACAGTTAGTGAAAGCAAACCAGCCCTTGCATACAGGGTACAGTGATGGGTTAGTGCTTTACAGTTAGTCACACATCTCAGAGCGCTGTGATACGCAGCATCTAACTTGACCAGGCAATGGGCAGGTGCATTCATATACATCAGATCACCATAGTCCAGCACAGGTCAAAAGGTCACAGAGCCTTTTCCTGGCCTCAAGCGAGAAACAGGACTTGTTCCTGTAGAAGAACCCGAGCCTAACCCTCAGCTTTTTAAGCAGGTTATTAACATGAAGTTTAAAAGTGAGACAATCATCAAGCCAGATACAGTCTTTTTAGCTTTAGAAAAGAGCATTACCTTGGTTTTCTCAACATTTAAAAGAAGCTTTAGTTCAGAGAGCTGAGTCTGAATAATATTAAGAACAGCCTGTAATTTCACACCAGCCTCCTTAATCCTTAAATAAAGAAAACTCTTTGTTCAAGTTTTTTTATTTGTAAATCCATCGTGACACATGTTTCAAACACGTTGTTTTCCATTCTAGTATACACAAGTTCTTTTGAGTTCCTGTTACATAAACATCCCAGACACAAGATGTGTTTCCCGACGGGTAACCCCCGACACATGTTCCTGCTCTTTTCTCCAAGTGTTAAAATCAAAACAAACTTTGTTACATTTCTTGGAGTAAAGAAGCTTGAAGGCCGAACCAGATATCTCCTCAATACAACCTGAGTGTGTGTGACCTGCGTTCGACCCAAGGCAGGAAGAAAAGATACCAGTGTGTGTTCACCATCACCGTGTTGCTCTAAATCAGGGGTTTCAAACTCAAGGCCCGGGGGCCAAATCCGGCCCGCGACTTCATTTTATGTGGCCCCACAAGAGCTTGCAAAGAATATATGTTTATTATACAGTTACATGCCGAGGCAATAATATAATACAATACATTATTTTATATATATTGAATATTTATATATGTATTTTTATATAGTCTCAACCGGCCCATAATGCTGATGTGGCCCGCGATGCAATTGAGTTTGACCCCCCTGCTCTAAAGAAAATCTCTGCGAGGGTATTTTGGAAATAGTTTCTTGCTTTTTATTTTGTGTATTTTCAAAGTTCCTCGCAGGCAATCTCAGCCTCTCACTTAGAAAGAGTGCTTTCCACAAATCTATTTTCTGGCAGAGGTCATCTTCAGACTGCATTTCAACAGGGCATCTGTTTCGACTTCTTTATTCTAGTGTGTTTATTTCAATTGTTTATCTTTTATTCATACCGCAAATCTTTTGGAGATTGAAAATGCTTTGTTGTCTCAAGCAGACCATCTTCTCTCAGGGAGTGTTTTCTTTCTCTCAGGCGAGCCCAGGTGGAGTGGCTTGACTTCTAAAGCCGGCATAATGACGGCGCTCTGAAAGGGACGGCTCGGATGGATTCAGGTCAGGGTGTTATCTCCGCGCCTTTTGTTCAATTGTTTCTATGAAATCGGTTTCGCTCCGTAAGAGCCGGAGGAACAAGGCGGCGGGGAGAGCAGATTCATTTCCACAAACATACAAATTGTTTATTGGTTCAGTCCACTTCAGTCGGCAGCGATACTCACGGCCTTAAAGGGAAACCTGTAGTGTGTCGTGACGACTTGAGAGAGGTCCCACTCTGCCTGAGAAACATGAGACAGGTTAGCCGAGCGCAACGCCCCAAAGACCTTTGTAGATCACACGAGGAAACCATTGAATCTGCTTTTCTTGTATTTCATTAGTGAGAAACAAGGTGTCCGTCAGCTGAGACGCATTTTGGTTTATATACTGTTGTAGTAAATATGTATGACTTAATGTTCTAGATGGATTGTGGATTGATAATTATGATTTCTAAACCGTTTGCAGCCTTTTATTAAAGGAATAGTTTTGTTCTCATTTTGCACGCATTTCAGTTTTTGTTCACAGTCAATGTCGGTGAGCTAAACAATAAGCTGTAGCTAGCTAGATTAGCTTAGCATTAACACAGGGAAACAGGGAAGCTAGCCTAGCTCAGTCCAAGAGGATAGAGTGACACCATCATGCTACAATCTTTTTGGCTAAGATTTTGATAATACACCTGTATGTCCAAACACTGCTTAGTAACGCTGTCAAAAACATCCAATCCAGTCATTTTGACCAGGTGTCGACTTAACCCTATTATGAATCTCATTTTAATAAATGCTCATCTCAGAAATGAATGTGTCTTTCCCAAATGTTTGAACTATCCCTTTAATATCTAACAGTACCTTCTGTAGTAGTTCGACAAAGTCCTGCACAGTCGGGCCTTAGTGAGTCATTTCATGTTTAAAACAATTACCAAAGCTTCATTGATGCGTCACATACGTGTGTGTGTGTGTGGTGTGTGTGTGTGTGTGTGTGTGTGTGTGTGTGTGTGTGTGTGTGTGTGTGTGTGTGTGTGTGGTGTGTGTGTGTGTGTGTGTGTGTGTGTGTGTGTGTGTGTGTGTGTGGTGTGTGTGTGTGTGTGTGTGTGGTGTGTGTTGTGTGTGTGTGTGTGTGTGTGTGTGTGTGTGTGTGTGTGTGTGTGTGTGTGTGTGTGTGTGTGTGTGTGTGTGTGTGGACAATCAGAGACATGGGGGGGGAACATGTATACATATGAACACTTACACACTCCCACACACTCTATTCTGCGGCATGATTAATCGTTGCTTCTTGGGGAGTTTTAGACGAGGTTCAGAAAAGCTTAAAAAATACTTTTTTTCCCGCCGGTTGATTCGTCGTCATTATTATTATTTCAGGATTAATTCCTGCCGATCTGTTCTTTACTATTGCTATCTTCCTCCCACTTCCTCATCTCTCTGAGGTGAAGAAAGGGTCACAGCCCACATGTGGGAACAATCCAACGTTTCACAATCAGCATCTCTCTCTGAGTCATCGGGTTATCCCATCAAACATCCTCCTCTGCTTCACACGGCTGTCTTTATTCACAGGGTTTGGGTAATTGAAGATGAGATGTTTGAACCCTCGTAGGACAGATAAAAAGCATTTGTGGTCTAGCTTTGTTTCCAAACAGATGAGCGACTATAAAATACTAGAGAATAACGAAATTAGGATTTAAAACACATTTTTAAAAGTGGACAGATGGCGAGCAGTCTTCCACAGGATAAACCTAAAGAAAGTTAATTATACTGGTTTTAAAGGGGACCTATCATGCAAAATGCACTTTTTGATGTCTTGTATACATAATTATGTGTCCCCGGTGTCCTTTCTCATTTCCTCCGTACCCACATCAAAACGGGGGTACAACGAGCGGATACAGATTCACTGCTGATCTGACGTCAAATCGGTGGCGGACCCACAGAAAGTTGCTATCAGAAACAATGCCCGACGTGTTTTGGATGTAATCTGGTCTTTGTTTACATTAGCAAGCCTCGCTAACACTCAGAGCTAACCTGTACTGGAGAGAGCATGGGTTTAAAAAGCAGGACATAAAAAAAGGAACTCACCTTGTGATAAACCCGCAAGAGAAAAAGCATTTGAGCTCCATACTGTTTCAGAAATAATCCTTGATGTGGTTTAGAACAGGATGGCGTTTCATCACAGCAGAATTTAACTTTATCTCCGGTAGAATTCTGATCAGGCATTAGCTCCGCCTCCTCTTTTTGTTCAAGCTAAGGACCCATAATCCGCGTTTCTCTAACAGGGCTGCACAAGAGGGGTTTGAGCAGAATGAGGCATGGCTACAACGGGGGATCGGTTTGGTATCTTAAGCAAAACACTTCACAGACATGTTTTGAATAGGTATGGCCCTGCAATATATGTTTCCAATATAGCATGATAGGTCCCCTTAAGTTATGTAGTAGTTTTGACTTCATTCAAGAGCTCCTTTACATAAAAGCATGATAGTAAGTACGTAAAGAACATCTCCTGCATTCCAACATCACCCTGAATTAACCATGTCCTACATCTCACATATACAAACAACAAACTTCAAAAAACTGACAGCATTTATTTCAATTTTGAAATACTAATTTATGTTCCTATATAACATTTGAGAAGAATCAAAGAATATATAAGGAGTCGACTATTATCTAGACCAGTGGTTCCCAACCTGGGGGGCAAAGATCGCAGGGGGGGCGCCAGGCCTCAGATGATTTGAGGCCAAATATCATTTAATTTGAATAAAAATTCAAGTGAGTATTAAAGGCATAAAAAGACAGAAATGTATAATTATTTCTATAGAAATGTTTCTTCTGCGCGTAAAGTGTCCAAACCGGGCTTTTCTGGATAAGCGCATTTTTAAAACACAGTCATTGTCCATGCCGGTTTCAGTTGGATGATTTGTCACAGTTGCTCCGATCAGATCGGTCTCCTCCATTTTGTAGATTATTTACGACTTTTGAATCCACATAAACACATCGGCAAAATCCGGTTTACTTTGAGCATGTGTTTTAAACAGTTTCATCCCTTTGTGAATTGTTTCCACTTGCGCCGTCCTTTAATTTCTTCATACAGCGGGAATCCAAATGAATTAATCCTGAGTCCAATAACCATCAAAGTCGCTCCAATAGTGCTCCTTAATTACGCTTTCATCCTCCTTTAACAACATACTTCACATTCATCCAGTTTGTGACAGTAGTTGTAGCATTGTGAGACTTTTAAACTTTAATTACCGCTGTTGCCCCCCCCCCCCCCTTGTGTGTGTGGGTGGGGCAACTTCCAACAGGAGTCATTTGGGGGGGCTCTTGGGAAGAAAGGTTGGGAACCCCTGGTCTAGACGGCTGTATTACTCTTAATATTCGCAAAACTGCCTTTTCTAAAGCCAATTATTTTTTCCAGTGAGTGAGCAAATGTTCTTCGGGCTGACTGGCCAAGTTGGCTAACGGGTCATCTCTGCAGCTACAGTATAATCCTACTTTGAGATATAGTATTAGGCCAAGGACGTAAATTGTAAACAGAATGCATTCATAAAGTGCTTTCCTAGTCTTTGCTAGCCCTTAAAGCGCTTTTACACAACCATTCACACACATTCATAAAGACGCAGAGGCTGTACTACAAGGCACCAAGGAGACGTATCATTCACCCACAGTCCTACACGGTTGGTCATCAGGATTTGGGCTTAGTATCTTGCCCAAGGACACATTGACCTGTTGGCTGCAGGAGCCGGGGATCGAACTATCGACCTCCCAGCTGTCCCAGAATCCCCGGTTCGTTTAACATACGCTTTATTCCTGTTTATCTTAAGTTCATTATCACAGTAAACAGTCAGACTATTGTGTGGATTGTTGGTTTGGACTGTACCAACTTAAAAGGTTGTAGAAAGAAGTGTCATTTTATTAAATGCTTTTCTGAATTGCAAGTTATTTGGGTCTGCTTTTTCGTTAGACGTTTATTTTGGTTTTGTATTTCCGGGTTTCTCTTGTTTGCAGCAATCCGTGGTAAAACCCGGTGTGAACTTTCTTTGAGTGCCTTTGTTTCTGGATCCTATGAACTGGAATGGACTTATGTTGGTGTTCTACCCAACTGGATTGAACTATATCTGTGTGTGTTATTTTGTATTGAAATATAACTGAAAAGAAGGTGATTCGGTTTATGTGCTGGATTATTGAATGACTTTGTGTATGGTTTGACTTAACTATTTTTATTCCTTTTTTGATTATTATTCATCAGACTTGTTTCTGACTGGCACCCCACTCATTAAAATAAGGTCGAACCCGTTACAAGACATAGCAATATGATCTTTGAGATAGGGTGCTTTTATAAAACCACCTGATCGCAGCGACTGTATGATCCGGCAGTGCCCTTGAGCAAGGCACCGGACATCCCCCTTCCCCCCCCTCTCCCATTGCTCCCCGGGCGCTGTACACTAGCTGCCCACTGCTCCTAGTACTAGACTCCTGGTACTAGAATGGGTTAAGCAGAGAACACATATCACTGTGTGTGCTCTCGTAAAGCAGAGGGTTCCCAATTCTATTCTATTCTATGAAAGCTTATTTTTCAGAAAGTCGGCCAGCAAAACTAAAACTCTACTGGTTTTATTTGAGTAACGGGGATGTGTTTGCTCCACCTTTCCAGGCACACCTGAATGAGTTCATGCTTTGGCCTGGAGACATTTCATCTAGAAATATCATCAAGGACACACGTGTTCAGCCGTTTGTGACCAGACAGCGTTGGGCCAGTTATTCAGCCACCTGCTGCTGAGGCAAGGTTACATGAAGGGCCATTATTCCTGCTCGCACATATGCACAGAACACACTCTGGAAGAAGTGGTGAGATAGCTGCAGGCCCACCCACCCATCACGAGGGGTCCTGATTGTGAATTAATTTATCCCAGACGTACACACGTACCGGCCAAAACCATCAATTCCCATCTTTGGCAGATTCATTATTTAATGGTCTGACCGCTGTCCTCGCATAGCTCTGAATATTAATATATATTTAGGTCACATTTGTATTCTGGCGCTGTTGGATTATGCAGCCCGGAGAACTTGATGATTCAGTGCAATTTCACGGTGCCGACATCCAAAGTAGTATCCGAGCGGGGGGTTTCAGAGGGGATCTTCCTCTTCTTTGTTGTGCAGACTTCTGGGACAGACCGATGTCTCTCTCGTGCTCAGACTGAAAATCATCCTCTTTCGGCTGGATGTCTCTCTGGAGTCGAGCAGCCACACTTTCCTCCGTGGAAACGCTCGCTGTTAGAAAACACAGCAGATCACAGCAGTACACTCATTCTGATTGGACATTTGAACATGCAAGCACACACAGGTAGTTTCTCCAGCTGTGAAGAGTAACTAAGTACAAGTACTGTACTTCAGTACGAATCTGAGGTCCATTAATTGAGCAGTAAGCTGTTTTTTACTTTTACTCTTCTACTTTTTTAGGCAAATGTGGCACTTTTCTTATCGTACGGTTTTCAGATTAATATTTGTATTTGAACCAGGAAAGGGAAAACTCCAAAAAGCATTATAGGGCCTCTTTAATATAATTCTGTGAAGATTGTTTTAAGCTTTTTTCATGCTATTTAGAATTTTAAATGTGTTCTTTATAATCTCCTGACTTGACACTTTCTGCTTGACATCCAAAGTATATTCAACAGAGAAAAGGACATAAGGTAGAGAGGAGAAAGGAAAGGAAAGATGACCTTGAAAGGAAACAGATGAGAGTAACGGCCCGTCTACACTACAGGCATCAAAAAATCTTGAAGCTGGGCGTGTCTGAAGCTCGGCGATTTTTTGCGAGCAGCGCGACCAACAACCAATCACATGAATCTCCCGCCCCCGACATACAAAGCAATAGCAATGTTACAACGAAGTAAACTGGATATAAACTCCCCAAACCAGTTTCACCCACTGTCTCTGCCACCTCGCTCCATGCCTGGTTCCTCCGGTATCCCGGTAAATAGTTCTGGTCCTAAAGAACCGGGTGATTTGCTACCGTAACTTCTCGTTTGGAATATGAGGAAATGAACTGCGGTCTGGCTCTCCCAGCTTGCACGCGGTTTGATTGGCTAGCGCTTGTACTGGCGGGAATTGCATAAACGGGATTTGATTGGCTGATGCTTGCAAAGCCATGCCATGCCCCCCACAATGCAGTTCGGCGAAGATTCAAAATCTTCTACGTCACCCCATTGAAATGAATGGGCGAAGCGTTGAAAGCATTTTTCGATGCCTGTAGTGTAGACGGGGCGTTAGACAGAATACCGGTAAGTAAGTAAAGGACGTCCTTTGGAGATTTCCACTTGTAGCATATTTTCAAACCTGGCGAACTTTCATTAACGATGTTGAATTTATTTTCAATTACCCAGATGATATCTTAATGTAACGGTGAGGGTTTGGCTCCCGGCTGGTTCACTACAGTGGAAATGATGCGCTCTGAAAGCCTTGAATAGAGTGCTGGAGAGGAAGTTGCTGAGAGTGAAGGTGGCACTTTACTGGGAGACCTTCCGGAGAACCAAGTCTTTGGCAAGTTGGTGTCATTTCAGTCCAATTTGCACTCGAACGAGGGGAAAACAACATGTTTGTGTTTGGAGTCAGGAAAATATTTAGTCGTGAATTTGAGTTTGGGTAAAATGGAAATGAACTTTAAAGTGTTTTTGTTTTCATCAATTTGTTTTGTCACGGAGGAAAGTATTTTCTTTGTACAACAACATAACAGCACAATCACTGAGAGAAAGAGCCTTCAGCGTGCATCTGATCTGGGATCAGCTCTGTATTTACTGTGAGGATTGACTGGAGCACAAAGGATGCTTCTGTCTGACCTTATTGGATCGAGGGACCCTGTATCTCCGATTCGATGGTAGCAGTTCATATAGGGGTCAGACGTGAGTGACCTGGCTCTCTAAAGAAAAGAATGCCTATCCCTCGTCACATCCCAGTCACAGATCAGACCAGTACAAAAACGATTGTAAATGTGTGTTTCAAGCCATAGCTAGTTTTCTGTAGCCAATAGTTGTCTACATTGACATGTGAGGTATCAGCAGAAAAGGGTCACATGGAACCTGGGATTATTTAACGTCTGGGGCGACAGAAGATGTAACATGAGGTCAGTGGGAGGTCAACTACGTAGTACGCCGTTTTGAGCAGCATATAAGCTCTGAGATTCTCTTACACTAACGGGACATATAGACTGCTTTGATGAAAGGTCATGTGTCTCTTATAAAGCTGCACAGCAATATCATATGTGGCCATAAGACTGTTAAACACCTGAACCTTTGAAACGACTTCCACAAACATTCATCTGGCTGCAATTTAGAAATCATTTATCTAATCTAATCTTATTCCACTATTTCACTTTATTGTGTTGCACTGTTGGAGGAGCCTGTGACCTAAGAGTGTCATCGTCATAACTACACTGTAGCTATGCACGCATGACCAATACAAGCCTTGAACTTGAACCTTGAACTTGAACCTTCAGCCATCTCTGTGTTTTATTGATTCCTCTTTGTCTTATTCTTTAATGTTGCGAGTGCTACATCGGATCTACGACATGTTCCCCCTTTGATTGCTTGTGTTCCTCCCCCAGGGGTGAAGGCGGTGTTTTCGGGTCATTACCACCGTAACGCAGGGGGTCTGCACGACGGGCTGGACATGGTGGTGAGCTCAGCGATCGGCTGCCAGCTGGGAGACGACGCACACGGCCTGCGGGTGGTGCTGGTGACCGACGAGGCCATCGTGCACCGCTACGTCAGCCTGGAGCAGCTGAGCATGGGGGGGGCGGACCGAGACCTCCAGGAGCTGCTGCAGGGATGAAGGAGGAGGAGGAGGAGGAGGAGGAGGAGGAGGAGGAGGAGGAGGAAGGGGAGGAGGAGGAGGAGGAGGAGGAGGAGGAGGAGGAGGAGGGAAAACCAGGGACAATCTCAGTATTTCTTGTGCTGATTTGAGCCCCCTGCACTCGAAGGCACCCAAGAAGGTTTTGACGTGTTTTATTTCGAGTCCTTTCCATAATGTTTTCTGACAGATAATACAAATCTATTTAAATCTGGAGATATGGAAAGGAATCCCAACAATCACCAGTTAGTCTTTCTAAACTCTTAACTGCCATTTGTTTACCCAAAGTACGATTAATAATTGTTATGGACATACATTGACTGTTGCATACAAAAACATGGAAAGATAAGGTTAAACAATTACAAAAGTTTCCATTTTAAAACAACAATTATTCAATAGGCGCTTTCACACCGCAGTACTTTTCCCACAAAGGTTCAACAGAACTTAGTTCATGAGAACTCTTTAGTTCTCATGAACTAAGTACAGATCGCGTTCACACCGGAATAAAGTCCCTGAGGGAGGATTAGGCAAATGAAGCCGCTGACGTCACTTCTTCTTCTTCTGCTTTGGGTTTACTGGCAGGCCGCAAACCACTTCACGGCGTATACTGCCGCCCGGAGTCCCCGGCCGGAAGTCCCCGGAGTTGGGGACTGAGTAAATCCGAGTAAATCGCCAGAACGCCGACACCTCCTCTTCTCCACCGCTCCCATGTTTTATTTTGTGTTGCCATACGTTAGTCTCTCTGCGTTTCTGCGCTGGGCTAATGCTAATGCTAATAATGCTAATGCGAGGATAATAAAATGGCGGCTTAACAAAACCTTTTGGGAGTTTTACGGGGCGTGGTTTGCAATCCGCCCAGCCAATCAGAAATAGGAACCTTTTTCTCCCACAAAAGTCCCTGCTCTCTAGCAGGGACGGAAAAGGGGGTGAAAAGGTTCTCATGAACTCACTTGAGCTCCGGATTTTTGTTGGTGTGAACGCGACATTTCAGAACTATATCGGAACTAAAGTGGGAAAAGTACTGCCTAATTGATGCCAACCACAGGCTGTTCAAATGTAGAGAATTATAGTTAAATGTATGTTTTCTCTCTAGTGGCAGAATCATTGCTTTCGACTCAAAAGAGACTCAAAAGAACATTGAATGTTTTATTAAACTGAAGTCAGCTGTACCAAGATATTCTACTCCAACAACTCCTAGAGGTGGATTCCTTTCAAAAAAGGAAAGGAGGAATATGAGGACAGAGTAAGGAAGACTTAAATTCACTTCAGTAATGTTTAAAGTCTGTTGAAAGGCATCATGGGAAACGTAGGAAATCAAAATGTATATAAAAATAGATCACACAGGTGGAAATGAAGGATACCTTTTAGCTTCAGTCTAATCTTATATCAGTATTTAAAGGTTGAACTTTCCTTTTAATGATCCTATAAATGCAGCAGACGCAGCAGTTTATGCTAACCTATGCAAACTAATCACATAATGTGTTATGTATAACGTGGTACGATGTTAAGATAGTCAATCTGCTTTAGTTACTCTCTCAATATACGGTATGCTTGCTTGATTAGAGGATTATTTGTTTTCTTAATCCTTATCAATTACAACAAAAATGACTATATTATTTTTGACTTAAAGCTATAATACTAAGGAATTCATTGTCTGTTTGATAAAGAAACGTTTGCAGCAGAAAACGGGTAAAAGCAAAGACACATTTTTGATGAATTTTTGATATGTTCAGTTATCGCTGAGTTTCTCTCACAGTCTGATTATATAAGCTCTCACTCTTTAAAGTGACGATTCTGCACGAAAATGACTTTCTCTCTGAGCCCTAAATGACTCTACTGGATTACACTATCCACACACACACACACACTGTACGCTCCTGCATGCACACAAATGGTCGTGTTGCTAAAGGGTTGCCATGACAACTCCCCTAAATCCCATGTGTGTGTGGTCTGTAGGTGATTTTCCATCAGTGACCTCATTTCACACTGACGGTTCTGTCTCTTTTTCGAAAAGTCAAAATGTGATGGAGGTGGAAGTTAGGCGGGAGGTGAAGGGGCGTTCTGGGAGGACCGTTCTGTATAATGCGATGTGTCGACTCAGTCCATCTCCTTCATTTCCTGTCAGAAGAGGAACCTGAAGTCTTTATCTATTTTTATATCCGCAGAGTAACAGGACTGCATCACTGTGTTCTGTATCTTCTCTGTGTGTAACATGGAGCGCCTCCGTGAATCAGGGAACGAGCGAACAGGACACCATGACTGCGACATAATTGGTTGTATTTTTTATAATAAATCTTGATTTTATATAATGAGGGCAGTGAGTTCCTGTGTCTTTTGTATTGTGTTCAATATTCTTTACAGAGGCCTTGAGAGGCAGCGATTAAAATGTGTTTTGTGTGTTCAAAGTGCAAAGTTGAATCTCACCTGGAAAAGAAACTTTTTTCCCAAACTGTTTCATTTTCTGAAAAATAATTATGTATTTAGAAAGAAAAGCCTGGCTTCAAGCACTCTAGCCAACATGAACAAAACACTTTTGATTTCTTTTACAGATATTTATAAAAAATATTTGAAGTGCACTTATCATGCTATTTTTAGGCGATAGCATAGGTCTCAGATATATACAAATATATAAAAAACATGTCTATGAAGTGTTTTGCTCAAAATACCAAACAGATCACCCATTCTAGCCATGCCTCATATCCCTCTATTTCACTTCCTGTTTCTAAAGTGCTGATTTGGGGATAAAGCTTTAAAAAATTGATTAAAAAAAAGTAGGGGTCTGAGCTCATGTGGGACCCGGCAGCTACCGTCTAAACTAAATGCTGCCGTGATGAAACGCCATATCATGGATTATCAAGGATCTGAAACAGTCTGGAGCTCAAAGGCTTTCTCTCTTGCCGGTTATACCACAAGGTGAGTTCCTTTTTACTTCCTGCTTCTTCACACACATGCTCTCCAGTACAGGTTAGCTCTGAGTGCTAGCGATGCTAATGTAAACACCGACCATATTACGTCCAAAACAGTCGGGCGTTGTTTCTGATAGCAACGTTTCTGATTGGGCCGTGGGTCCACATTTCAGATATGACGTCATATCGGACGCAAATCTGGATCAGCTCCGTCGTTCCCCCATTTTTAGAGATTTGGGTACGGAGGAAAAGAGAGGGTTTTATTTTCTGACGCTGCGTGAGTTCCCTGACACACCGGGGACACATCTTTATGTATAAAGAATATAAAAAAGTGCATTTTGCATGATAGGTCTCCTTTAAAAAAATGTTTTTAAATTTCACACCCTAAAAAATAATGAAGTTGGAAACAAAATCCTGATTTGTTTCACCTTTTTTTAACACTCAAACAAAGGAGAAAAAACATGACCTTTGAAACTCGATCAATCTTTAATTCCTCAATCTTTTTCAGGGCTTTCGTTATTCTTTAGCAGGTGTTTTATAAACAGCATTGAGTCCTAACTCCTAGTGATTAGAAACCTTTTCAAATAACGACATTCTATTACACTTTAAACCCAACCTGTCACACTGTCTCTTATTTACACCCCGGGTTACAGAGAGGTGTTTACATTTACCAACATTACAATATAATCAGTCATTCATATTTCTCAGTCATTTAGCTTCAGGAAGGACTGTTTCATAACTGGGTTTCAACATGTCTGACCTAAGTTACCATGGAAACCTGTTTTACCTTGTCAATGGGACAGGTTAGTAAAAGGCACTTGAGGATTAATTAGTGATAATAATTATAATAGACCTTTTAATTGTATAGTGCTTTAGAGGCTACTGAAAGGCCTTTCACATGGACATTAAAAGCATTACCTATTATAACGGCAAATACAACGACAATGGGGGTGGGGGGGGGGTGTGCTAATGGATCACAGAGTACAAGAGGATTTACATGAGTGTTTAGAGAGAGAAGAGATCGCTTTATCCTGAGCCAGTGGAGGTTTTTAAGGTTATACTTCCTGGAGAAAAGCGTAAATTACCTTTTTTATTATTTGAAAGTTAAATTAGTTTCTCAATATTTTTTCCATTTCTGTTGTTGTTGCCTCTGGGGTTCACTTAGTAGTTGGATAGAGTAAAGTTAAACACCCTAATTTAATCTTGCCTTAAGCTCCTTCCACCCATTCAGCCAATTTGACCTGCAGTGTTTTTACTTTCCAGTTCGATTTTAAATTGTGTTTATTTAATTTAATTCATTTGTAATTATTTATTTGCATTGAATTTGATTGAACAAGGACCATGTATAGTTACACTACTGCTAATCCTACACTTACCTTCTTCTATAAAGATATTTGAAGAATAGATTTTAATTTTCTTTTAATTCCCGCTTGTTAGGGGCATCATTTTGCACCCGACACTAAAGCAGGAAGCTGTTTCTATTCTAATCTGCAGACGTTTTCATGGCAACCTTTCATTCTCATTAACAATGACATGTCATTTATTCTATTCATATTGAACTGTTGCTCAGAGGTGGTTTCTCTCTCACCTTTTTTCAGGACAGAAGAACTATTGTACAAAACAAAACCCTTCATACAAAATAAGATACTCTTGATAAGATTACTTTTCTACAAAAAAAATAGAGTAGTCCTTTCAGATATCTGACTGTACACAATGAAGCGTGTGTGTGTGTGTGTGTGTCGAAGCAGATATACGTCTGAATTTACGCCTCCTCTTTTCTGATTGCTTAATGTACGACGATGATTCTGACATGCTTTCATCATGTTAACTTTCCCGTTAATACAGACACAGATCTGGAGGAGATGTGTCAGCAATTACAAATCAGAGACACTGACTCCCTGAGGCTGTTGATAAGATGTGGCATTTTGACAGAAAGATATCCACATGTTCATCTTCAGCTAAGTCCAGCTGACTCATTGCATATTGAATTCATATTTTTCCAGACTCACTTGTTAAATGTGAGGAGAGGAGAGGAGAGGAGAGGAGAGGAGAGGAGAGGAGAGGAGGAGAGGAGAGGAAGTGAGCAGATGGGGTTTGTTTTGCTCAACTGTCCAAAAAATGACTGTTATTGGACATAACGGCAACGACTGAGTGACCGACTGACTGCTTACAGGACAGTAGTTCATTTACAGAACCACGCACACACACACACACACACACACACACACATACCATGTATACATCACTTCAGGGGACATTATATTCAGTTACATGCATTTCCTGGAGACTTATCCTAACCTTAACATTACATTACATTACATTGCATTTAGCTGACGCTTTTATCCAAAGCGACTTACAATAAGTACATACGACCAGGAAGACACAACCCTGAAGAAAACAGAATCATATAAGTACAGCAGGTTTCATAGAGCCAAACATTTCAAGTGCTACTCAGCTGGCTATAGATAAGCCAGTCCTATATTAGTATATAAGTGCTCTGTTAGTAATTCTATCGCTCGAAGTGGAGTCGAAAGAGATGAGTTTTCAGTCTGGAAGGTGTGTAAGCTTTCTGCCGTCCTAATGTCAATGGGGAGCTCATTCCACCATCTTGGAGCCAGGATAGCAAACCCACGTGTTTTTGCTGATGGGAACTTGGGTCCCCCTCGCAGCCAGGGTGCAGCGAGTCGTTTGGCTGATGCCGAGCGGAGTGCACGCGCTGGGGTGTATAGTTTAACCATGTCCTGGATGTAGGAAGGGTCAGATCCATTCACAGCATGGTATGCAAGTACCAGTGTCTTGAAATGGATTCTAGCAGTTACCAGGAGCCAGTGAAGGGGGAGGAGCGGAGTGGTGTTAACCATAACCAACACATGCCTTACCCTAACCCTAACCAAGTCTTCACCCTAAAAGTAATGATTCCCCTCATAGGGACCTCCTTTTTGTCCCCATAAGGGAGGCGAGTCCCCACACGTGACTGTGTAAACAGATTTAGGTCCCCACAAGGATAGTAATGCTAGGCCACACATACATACACACACACACACACACAAAGCAGGGTGCTTACACATGTCAATCTAATCTTCTTTTTGAGTGTATAGGTCTCTCACTTGACTTCTGCAAAATTGTGATGCAAACATTTCCGTCGCTGTTATTTTCTATGAAAGAACATCGAAGGTTTGAGGGCAAATGTACGGAAGCCCAGAGAGGCCAATGGGGTAAATACAATCTGATAATACATGTGTTAGGTTTGATCTTGTTTCTCTGTTTCTGGAGTGTATGAGTAAAGACCAGGGGAATACAACAATTTGATCGGACAATCTTAATCAGTTCTTTAAAACAAAAGTCCATCATGAAAAAGGGTATGAAAGGCCTGGTGAAAAAAAGGTTTTGCTAGGATACTTTTTTTAAGTGACCTAGCTCTTCATTTGGTTTAAAACAATAGCAAACCAAATATAAAACCGCTTCATTGAGGATGGACATATAAACTGAAGATTAGAAAAACACAAATGTCTTAAGCAATCAAATAAATGAGGCAGAAACAAATGTTCCCAACCTGTTGAACCTGTTAATTTATTTTAATTAATTTATGTATTTATATATTTCTTTCTTTTCAAACTTCTAATTATTTAGGCAAAAACACATTATTTTTGTGACCCTTTCAATCAGACATAGAAAATAGATCACAAGAATGTTGTCACTTACGTCTCAGGGGTTCCGTACGATTGGTCGAAACAAGTCCTCACAAGATGGCAGCTTTCTGGACACGAGGTCGACAGTATGGCCTTTCCTCTCCGCCTCAGTCCTGCAGGAGTTGATTCTTCGGTGACGGATGAAAGCTAGTTCCTGTTTATTGATCCTGTTGTTTCCCTCAGTGCTTTCTCACGGAGAAACGCAGACGCATGTCACATAAACACACGACTTCCCACATAAAAGCCACATGCGTCTGTAGGGGCGCTTTCATCGAGTCTACAAAAGGGATGTTTTCCACAGAAGTGCTCACTTCAAGTACATGTGGGGTTTGTGGGTCACCTGCTTTTGAGTGAACATGACAGGTAGGAGGGAATATCTCCACCAGAGAGACAGAAACAGGGGCTTCTTTCATGTTCGCCTGAGTGTTTCGGAATCCAAGGAGTTATCATCACACGGTGGTTACATCGATTTGGCCGTCAGATATGTTTGGCTCCGTGCAGTTAGCCGTGCGCGTGAGGAAAAGATACAAACATTGTAGCAGCCAGTTTTCTTAAAGCAAACAGCCATGATGTTCTCCAAACCTCATCCAGGGTTCATCACAGCTCTCTAACTCAGAGTGATCACACTTACATGTCATGCTCCATGAGTTAGGACTCACATTCCCATTTCTGGATTAAAGTCATTTTACAAAAACACAAATCTTCTCCAGGATAACGCCCGAGGAGTTGAAGCCACTTTGATTTCAGTCAAAGTACTTCCTGCTGGAGTCGAGGTTTATTAGTATCGCACCTTTCAGAGTGCTTTACATTAGGACAAACAAAATAGTGCCGTTACAGTGCATGATATAAGTCGTCTCAAACTTCATTTAATGAAACCTAGTGGTGCATTAAACCCGAACAACAGAATTACATTTATTTAATACAGAAGCACATTTGTGTAAATCATGCAGCGACAGGCGACCTTTAATTCTCCTTTAAATTATACTTACGTTTTTAGAAGGCTTTTGTAATTGCCTGTAAGAGGCCCAAAATATAAATATGTCCTCTTTAATGTAGGAATTCAAGACGGCTTGGTTTGTGTTGTTTACTGGAAGCAACTGAAGACCTTTTTCGGGTCTGAAGACACATTCTTTTATTTGTATTTTGTTGAATTGAATGATGGTAGGGTGTGTTGTAGCAGTGTTGTAGTAAAGTCATCGATTCTCGAGTCCGAGTCAAAGAGTCTGGGCTGTAGCATTTAGCAAGAAGGACATATTTAATCATCAGTGGATCTGAATCCCAGGGCAGATACGAGCATTCTTCCCTTATGGAAATGGTGGAGACTTGCACTCTTCAAGAGCCCTTTCAGCTTGTTGTCTCCCCTTTTCACATTTCATATATTTAATGTCTTATTTTCTTGATATTAAACAGATGATTATAGCAGCTTAAAATGCTCAGAAAATTATATTTGAACAACTGAGCAAACCCTTTCTGAAGAAGATGAAAAAGCTCCAGAAAACCTACTCAATAGACGATGTGGTGAGATTCCTTGTCAACTCTAGTTTGCAAGGCTACAGATCTCATCTAAAATGACAATCTATATCCAATTAATTTGCTCACGCTGCAGGAATTAACCTTAAATTGTCTCTCTGAAGGATATCGAACACACACACACACACGGCCAGACTCCACCACCACCACCCCTTCATTTCTCCACAGTCCACAGGTGTTTGGAGGAAGCAAATAAAGTTGGCGTATCCAACCATGGCCTGACGTCAGGGCGCCTCCCTTCCTGGCCGCTCTCCCGCTGACACAGAGAGCCATCTGGGCACAGAGAGCCGCGACAGGCCATCCGCCGCCCCCCGCCCTGCGGGCCCGAAGCCAGCCGGACACACTGGGATCCTCCATCGCCAAAAAGCAGCATGGTTTGATGATGCTAGTGTTCAGCGGGGTCAAAAATAAGCGCAAACCCCACGTAGGGATGACTGGTCGCACATGTTGCATAACGGCTGTAAATAAGTACATAAATATTGATATGCTTGATCACTGTCTTGGAAGAGATCATTCAGAAGTCACTGTTTGTCAAGCAGTGTAGAAATGGCAATGAAATTCTTCTGACCTGAGCTCCTCCAACAATGCAACATATATAATAAAACGTAGTGCAAGGGGCTGAAACGAGAGCATGGAGACCCAACATATTAGAGATTTTAATCATGGAGGACAGGAAAGTACATGCACATATCTTAGTGAGATCACTGGATAATAATTGAGAGGTGGAGGCAGGGGGTGTGATGAGGAAATTAAAATCATAATTCTCTTCGTGCTACAACTGAACGCTTAATATGAGTCTCATTTGAATTCCAGCAAAGAATTACTCACTAAAATGTCAGAATTAGACCCAAGAGGAAACATTTTGATTGACATTTAAAGGGGATTTTCCGTGGCCAAATGCTGACCTTTCAGGAAAACGTCCTCGTTACCCTGTCTCTTCATCGTGTTTCCTTGCTTCCTCTCCTAATTTCTCTTTCCTCGGACCTTGACTCCTCTATGAGGATTTAAGAAATTGTGACGTCCTTCAACATGGCGTCTTTCGATTGATTTCTGGTTCAAGTTATTGAGGAGACATGAGGAGTATAGAGTGACTTTTAACCATGGCTCTATAATAATACATGGGATTTGTATAGTGCTTTTCCTAATGCTCAAAGATGCTTAAATGTGTGGCAATGTCATATGGTTGGTCTGTATGTAACTTAAATATCTTAACAATTAGAAAAATGCACTATAACTAGATCTCTGACAGGTGTAAATATGCATTGCTTCAGTGTTTGATCACATTGAGCGATATAAAGCTAAATGTCATAGTTTGTAGTCGTTTTGTGTTGTTTAGAGGTCCCATTCATAGTCATGAGTGTCTTTGAGGCCATTTTCTAGCTGTTTTGCCTCTCTTAAAGGCGGTTAAATTACCAGTTTCAATCAATCAATGTTTATTTATATAGCCCAATATCACAAATGTTACATTTGTCTCAGTGGACTTCACAGTTTGTACAGAATATCAGTATGACAATACGACACCCTCTGTCCGGTAATAGACAGAGAGAAGGAAGAAGTAAGATGTCCCCCGACAAACTAAGCCTATATCAGCAAAACTAGGGGCTGAATCTAATCAGCCCTAACTATAAGCTTTATCAAAAAGGAAGGTCTTAAGCGCACTCTTAAAAACGGATAGGGTGTCTGCCGCCCGAACACAAACTGGAAGCTGATTCCACAAATGTGGAGCTTGATAAGAAAAGGCTCTTTCATAGTTGTGGTTGTTCTGGTCTTTTTGTAGTCTTAATATAGTATTTTTGTAGTCCTACAGTAATTTAAAGTCACCTACTGGTTGGTAAGTGTCTGTTTGTAGCTGTGGGCCCTTTCAATACTCAATCGTGGCAGCAACAACATAGAGATATGTTCTGCTCTCCCACACCTCAACTTTTGGCCAAGAAGACACAGTAATTTCTGTTCATGTTTTGTTCATGAATCAATTTGAAAAAAGCTTGAAATAGTTGCATAGCCGTTGCATCAACTTTCTGCGTCCGAGCGCTCAGAAGAGGACATTGACAGCGATCCTCTCTGCGCGTCGTTAGACAGACGAAGAGGTGCACACACCCGTGGATTTTGTTTGGGTCTTTTTGGTTCACTTAGTCAGATCTGGAACAGAAGGCTGCCTGTGACATTTACCCACAATACTGTTCTTCACACCACCACCAACTGGACTCCCACTCTCTTAAAGTGAACATGGAGGATTGTTGTTTCCACAGTTTGTTTTGGACGTCCTCCCCAACAACCAGCCACCTGCTGACTGAAGAACACGGGATGAGGGTGTAGCGTCTGAGAGGAGGAGAGAGACAGGAGTGGCTCATCAGGGCTACAAGCTGCGCCTGTGCCCACTAACTCTCTCTGTGTGTGTGTGTGTGTGTGTGTGTGGTGTGTGTGTGTGTGTGTGTGTGTGTGTGTGTGTGTGTGTGTGTGTGTGTGTGTGTGTGGTGTGTGTGTGTGTGTGTGTGTGTGTGTGTGTGTGTGTGTGTGTGTTGTGTTTTACTACATGTGTGTGAGGAGGAAAGCTATGTGCCTCCATTGCATGAGTATGAATTGCTGGATGACTCCCGAAATTGAGAAACATAATAATAATTGCGGGATTAAATGCCAGAATGTAACACCTTTAATCAAAGTTTGTCGTGCATCATACACCATAGATATTTCTGGCTCTGTGAAGCCAATGTTACCCCGGTCTGCAACAGTTCTACGTAATTTGCATCCATCTGAAGTGTAAACTTGACGCGGTCTCCTGCGATTCCTGTGATCACAACACCGCAGTTATATGTTAAAGTTAGCTCAGTTGCCATGAAGGCCGCCTGCTGAGAAGCTATGGTTAAGATGTCAGTGTCTTCACACATAAAAGTGTTTAAATTAACATGAACAAAGAAAGCTTTGAGAAGTTTATTTTCGATAACATGTAGCGGGAAGTGCTAATGGTCCATTGTTACAAGCCTGGATACAGAAACCATCGGTGTGTTATTTGACTGAAGTTGCCGCCTGGATGTAAAGCACAAGGACAGCTATTCTTAACGCATTTGATGGCAGATTAAAATACATTTTTGAAGATATTTTTGTAAAGTTCTACAAGGCCGAGTATGACAAACTGAAGATGTTCTCTTCGTCCAGTTTTTGTCCAATTTCAAGACCTTTATTTAAATCAGGAGAGATACACAAATGAATGTAATGGTGATTTTGGCGACTAGGCCCCGTTGTGCAGGAAGTGTCATTCGGGAGGGGAGAACCGATCCGATGAAACCCCCCGGGGTCTAGACACTGGTGGTGGTGAATGAATGGTTGGGGTCGGTCTGAAGGGGAGTGGCTTAGCTTGACCCTGGTGGTGGGTGAATGAATGGTTGGGTCGGTCTGAAGGGGAGTGGCTTAGCTTGACCCTGGTGGTGGGAATGAATGGTGGGGTCAGTCTGAAGGGGAGCGGCTTAGCTTGACCCTGGTGGTGGTGAATGGATGGTTTGGGTCGGTCTGAAGGGGAGTGGCTTAGCTTGACCCTGGTGGTGGTGAATGATGGTTGGGTCAGTCTGAAGGGGAGGGCTTAGCTTGACCCTGGTGGTGGTGAATGAATGGTTGGGTCAGTCTGAAGGGGAGTGGCTTAGCTTGACCCTGGTGGTGGTGAATGAATGGTTGGGTCAGTCTGAAGGGGAGGGGCTTAGCTTGACCCTGGTGGTGGTGAATGGATGTTTGGGGTCGGTCTGAAGGGGAGTGGCTTAGCTTGACCCTGGTGGTGGTGAATGAGTGGTTGGGTCAGTCTGAAGGGGAGTGGCTTAGCTTGACCCTGGTGGTGGTGAATGAATGGTTGGGTCAGTCTGAAGGGGAGTGGCTTAGCTTGACCCTGGTGGTGGTGAATGAATGGTTGGGTCAGTCTGAAGGGGAGCGGCTTAGCTTGACCCTGGTGGTGGCGAATGAATGGTTGGGACAGTCTGAAGGGGAGTGGCTTAGCTTGACCCTGGTGGTGGTGAATGAATGGTTGGGGTCGGTCTGAAGGGGAGTGGCTTAGCTTGACCCTGGTGGTGGTGAATGAATGGTTGGGGTCGATCTGAAGGGGAGTGGCTTAGCTTGACCCTGGTGGTGGTGAATGAATGGTTGGGGTCGGTCTGAAGGGGAGTGGCTTAGCTTGACCCTGGTGGTGGTGAATGAATGGTTGGGTCAGTCTGAAGGGGAGTGGCTTAGCTTGACCCTGGTGGTGGTGAATGAATGGTTGGGTCAGTCTGAAGGGGAGTGGCTTAGCTTGACCCTGGTGGTGGTGAATGGATGTTTGGGGTCGGTCTGAAGGGGAGGGGCTTAGCTTGACCCTGGTGGTGGTGAATGAATGTGTGGGTCGGTCTGAAGGGGAGGGGCTTTTAGCTTGACCCATGGTGGTGGTTGATGGATGTTTGGGGTCGGTCTGAAGGGAGTGGCTTAGCTTGACCCTGGTCGGTGGTGAATGTATGTTTGGGGGCGGTCTGGAAGGGGAGGGGCTTAGCTTGACACTGGTGGTGGTGAATGAATGGTTGGGGTCGGTCTGAAGGGGAGGGGCTTAGCTTGACCCTGGTGGTGGTGAATGCATGGTGGGGTCGGTCTGAAGGGGAGGGGCTTAGCTTGACCCTGGTGGTGGTGAATGAATGGTTGGGGTCGGTCTGAAGGGGAGGGGCTTAGCTTGACCCTGGTGGTGGTGAATGAATGGTTGGGTCGGTCTGAAGGGGAGTGGCTTAGCTTGACCCTGGTGGTGGTGAATGAATGGTTGGGGTCGGTCTGAAGGGGAGGGGCTTAGCTTGACCCTGGTGGTGGTGAATGAATGGTTGGGTCAGTCTTAGCTTGACCCTGGATTCAGAGGGACAGGAGGTGTGAAAGGGGGGGAGGAGGGTTGCGTTGAGTCACCTGAAATGACAGCTGTCAGAGGGGGGAGCAGACTTAAAAGGTTTGGCAGAGCGCTATGATAGGCTCTTGGGAATAGAGCGAAATGATTGGTTAAGCTGGAGGGTGAAGCCCCCGATCACCTATTGAGAGGAGAGAGAGTAGTTACATGGGAATAGTAAATGAAGAGTAAAGACGGTCTTCCTGGTTGAACTTACGCTGAGCTTCATTTGTCCCTGAGGTACAATTGGTTCTTCTATAGTAGCAATAAAAACAACACAGGGAAAGACACACAAAGCCACACATAAACATCCACAAATAATGATTACAAGTGGTGAACACATGAACTATAAACCTCAAGAAAGAAAGAAAACCTTTTATTCAAACTTTTTATTGCACATTTTTACTTCTTATGTTTATTTAATACATATTTTTCACATTTGAAATTAGCTACTTATGTTTAAATAAATATATTACTTTATTTTATCTTTGTATTGCACTTTCTTACTTGAACTTGTTTTTTATATTTATTATTTTAAAATTAAGTAACTATTAGGACACCAAGGAAACACTCACATATTAACAACCTGACATAATTATGTTAAAGCACACACACTCTGAGAAACTCACCTGTACACCTGATGATGATGGATATGCTAAGTTTTGAGTTCCGACACTAATGGAGCCATTTCACCAAGCAGTAAACTGTAGGGGAACATTAGCAGCAGACATGCAGTCTAACAACGCTCTAAAGTGACGGGGGCCGACGTGCTGCGCATCGATGAAAGCGTCTCCGGGCCGAGGCAACGCAGCAATCATTCTCAATATTAATATTCTTTAGTTCCTCTGCGAAGGATAAAAAGATGAAGGCCCAGGCTTAATGCACATATGAATCTTAATCATCCCCTATAGTGGAGGAAACATCAGTCAACAGGAACATGGACAAAAGGACATTCCCATGTTCATATACATAACATATTTAAATAAGAATGCCAAGCATGTGCTCTTAGTTTTGATCTGGAAGAATCTAGTACAAATCTGAGGCCTTTTTCTCAACCATTTCTCATTAGCTATAGTCCACTAATCAAGGCTAATTGTGATGTTGGTATATCTTGTTATTAGTCCTAAACAAGGACCACGTAGAAAAGATTCAAACGTTATTATCATAAGAGAATAAATGACTAAGCCAGATTTAGCTATTAGCTTGTTTCCATCTGCAGCCCCTGGACAACACACATAACAGGTCAAAGCACGGATCAACATGAAAATACCAGCACCTTTATTAGAGCTGATTAAATGACTATTCATAGGAGTTATATATTAGATAAGTATTAGAAATTACTCCTTTTCATGCAGTGTTAAAGGTGGGGTGGGTAAGTTTCAGAAACCGGCTCGAGTGCACTAAAATTTGAAAGTACACAGCCGAAAAGAATCCGCCCCTTCCTTCAGACTTCCTTACAGAGCACCTCCTCCAACACACATGAACGCGCACATGACGTCAGCAGACTGGTGAAAGTGGACGCCTGTTGCTGGCGAATGCACGAGATGGAAGGCTGACAGGCCGGCTAAACGGATTGGTCGTGCTTTTTACAGTATTACGGCTTCTACAGGTGACATTTTTTGATGGATTTTTTGTCAAAGCACTTCAGATATTCATTGCTATCGGGATGTTAAGAGCATTCCATGGAATATAACAAAAAGTGTATCTCGAGCCGGTTTCTCAAACTTACCTACCCCACCTTTAATTGAACTAGTCCTTGCTTATTTCACATTTTAATGCCAGGTGTGTTTTGCTGATGGTGGCAAAGTAAATCTTGTAAGCAGAAGATATCACTTTAGTTGATTTTATTGCTGTTAAACATTGAGTTATTTTTCACAATAAACCAATGTTGTTACTCTTCTAAGTTTCTTATATATGATATGCATCACATGAACATGGTCCTCACAAGCCCTCATAAACGTACACAGACACTCATGTGGTTAACTTATTTTAAATGATGCCTACAGATTTTCCTCCATGTGTGTTATGGCCGTGATTGCATGCCTTTAACATGTTGACATTCAAATGTAATCCGTCTTTGTAATTAGACAGGCTTCAACACATAAGCAAAAATAGAGGCGGAGTGATTAAAACAGGAAAATCCAATCACACATGATTCTTATGTCGGTGAACATTCGCTGATGAGGTGGCGCCGCGGCTCCACATACGAGATATAATAACAGTATAACAATTACCCTTTCACGTACTGTCAAGCGCACACACACACGTCCAAGCACACACACCTCTACACAGGCTCATTTTAACACACACTTACAAGCAGCTGTACAACCAAACACACACAAACAATACTAATTAATCCAGATGTCTTTTTCCCTAACAGGATATCCTTGGCTTTCATCCCCTCCTCAATTAGATTGAACTTCCTACTGTTATGCTAGTGTTTGGATTAGGAGGAATTATGGAGGAATGCTAATGTTTGAAATCCTCCCTTGCCTTTGACTTAATACATCAAACGCTTGACAGAGATCTGGGTGTTATATGGAGAGGTGTGTACTTCTTTGTGTGTATGGATCTGAATTAATGGAAATGCTAGAAAACACGTTAGCTAAACCTTTACCGTATGCTAGCGCTAACTCTCTGCTTCATTCAGAAATTGCATCACTTTCCCAGCTGCCCTTCTTTTCACACTCCTGAGCTTTGATAGGTCAAAATTAGAGCAGAAGATTAAGATGTCAACTATTTGAATTTTGACACAATCTCTCATCTCCTTAGGGACATAAATGAGTAAGCTGACATTTCCACCGTTAGCTAGTTAGCTTAGCTGACCTGAATTCAAATTAGCCATACTGAGGCCGTTTCTCAATCTCGAGGATACTGGCTTCCAAGCCAATATTTCAAGGATGCTACGTCATTGAGTGCTGCCGAAGTACTGTTCCAATCTCCAGTATACTTGGAATTCCAGTATCTGCTCTTTTCCAGTATCTGCTCTTTTCTCACACTCCTGAGCTTTTGATAGGTCAAAATAAGAGCAAACCATTCTTGTGATCTTTTCTATCTGAACTTTGACACAATCTCTGATCTCCTTTGGGACTCCGACAACAAAGACCTTCGCTTGAGTCTTGATAATCACATAAAAAGCTACGTAGCTGACATTTCCACTGTTAGCTTAGCTTTGCTGACCTGAATTCAAAACAGCCATGAACTGCAGCCCAATGCACTTATGCTAATTAGCAACCTGCTGAGCATCCAAGGTAATTACAAGGTCATGAATGAAAGATACACATACTGCTTTCCACTCATTGTTTTGCCAGTCCCTGTAACTGTTGACTGCTATATATTTAAATACATATCTAGAAACAAACAAACAAGGAATTAAACACCCACACAGATATTTTCCGTTGATATGGCTAATTAGACCTCAGTTAGCAGTACTTGTATGTATATGTACATTAAGAAAAGCAGAGCTAACTAATTATGTCAAAACGTGTGGCATAGCAGGGAACATTTGCAATCAGACTCTTAAGGATGCTTCACAAACACATTAGCTAAACCTTCACTACACAACACTTTCCCTTATTCACTTCACTTTTTGCACCCCTGAGCTTTATGAGGTCAAAATGAGACGTGTGTTTCTTAAGATGTTTTCTATTCGACCTTTAACACAATTTCTCATTACCTTTGGGACTCCAACAACACTTCAGTCTTGATAATCACATAAAAAGCTACGTAGCTGACATTTCCACCGTTAGCTTATTAGCTTAGCTGACCTGAATTCACAACACCCATAACCTGCGGCCCTATGCACCTATGCTAATTAGCCAACCTGCTGAACCTCAAAGGTAATTACATGGTCATGAATGGAAGATAAAAATAATGCTTTCAACTCATTATTTTGCCGGTCCCTGTAACGGACTCGTTGTGGCTCTCACTGTTGATTATACCTTACGTGTAAATATAGATTCCAACAAACAAAAAAACCTGGGAATTACAAACCCACTCAGGTCTTTTTCTTTTACGTTGTTCTGGCTGGCTTGGTTCAGCTATTCTGGGAATTGTGTGAAACCACCAGACTCCTTCTTCTAATGGAAACCTCAACCTTTTTCATGGCAGCCGTTTTGATGTCACTGCAGGAAATGCACAGGTGTGACTAATAACATTGGCCTCCTTCTACTCACATCTGCTAGCAAACCACATACTGTTAAAGTAATGAGTAATTAAATTAGTTACACCTGTGTTTTTCAAATTCAAGTGTCATCCAGGAAAAAATAGCTATTGGGATCTATTGCGTATAATATGACGTTATTACATTTATTCAGGTGCATATGCTTTTAAAATTTAAAAGCTCATGGATCCCATAATGTACCTGTATTAATAACCGTGATAACAAGTGATCACTAATGAACACAGAGTGGATGAGAGTTTTCTGCAAGAAGTGCAATAGCCTTCAATTCCCTCAATGACAAAGTAAAATGTGAAAACACCTATACTGAGGTTTTAAATTCAACACAAGCACTCTCTCTCAACCTCACACCCCTTCTTCTCCACACGATGGAAAGATTTGAGGTTCGCCTCTACAGGACATCCCTGGTAGAGATCAAATCATCCTTTGAGCCGCCTTGATCTCAGCTTCTCTCCTTTGGTTTTCCTCTTGTTCTGCCTCGCCTCTATTTATCTCTGGTCCAGGAAGTGCAGAGCTGTAGTTTTGAGGCCCGTCGGTCGATAACAGGCCTCAGATCCTGTTCAGGATTTAGGTTTTATTGGTTTATAGAGCGAGGGAATGTCTGTCCGCAACATCAAACAGACAGCTTGAGAGGGAATAGATCCAGAAAACTCTGCATGTGAGTCCCTCTGCAGTGTTTCTCTTCTTTCACACTCTTCATCTGTTTCTCATATTCCCACCAAACATTGTCACAAACAGCCATTCCCTCTAATGCGTCACTGACATCCACTCCAGTCTGCAACATGTCTTCCCTGTCACCTCCCAGCACCACCCTCTAAAACCTCCACCCCGCCAGCCGCCTTGAATTATTCATCTAATATGCTCGTTGACAAAGCCAGCCGTTGCGCAATTCAGCCAAGACAGATGTGTTTATCTGTGTCTTCACTTCCTTTTATTGTCTTTCCTCTCCCTATTTTTCTCACATTCGATTGGAATCTGCTGTCACCGTGATTTGCTAAAGTGGGTGTGACAGGCAGCGCTCCTTGTTCATGCCTCTTATAAAAGCCATACATTTTCTTCTGCACGCTGCGTTCGACCGTAAGTGGGTTTTTCTTCTGCTCACATGTTTAGTCCCTTGTTTTGTCATTGATAATATATGCAAATTGCAGCCCTGGAAAAACAAAAAGGTCTCTATGCTTTCGGTAATCAGCTCCCAACATTTGGTAAACAAAGAACTGACTTGTGTGTGTTGTTATGGATGAGCAGTACAGGGGTGGCTTGACTGGTGCTTCTTGACCCAGCTCTGAGTGCCAAAATGCTCCTCTCTCATCATTTCAGAGCGCTGAGGGTGTTCTGTAATAATCCCAATTTGTGAACATGCAGGCACCACTCTGCCATTTCCCAAACACTGTAATCTTCAGTCCACTGAGGTGTTGGAGAAACACACTTCATGAAGAGCCTGCAGCGGCCATCTTCTGTGCCATTTATTTATGTTCTCTGAAACCCAGCTGCACATGTCTGATTGTTCTAAAAGGCTCTGACCCCGTGTAATTGTTAAATCTGAGGTGCAGTCGAGGAGTCTTTGGCCTCGTGCACTTTAATTTCATTTTGGATGAGTGATGTTTTTGTGATGTTAGTCAAAAATAGTCCGTGTGTGTTTGAAAGGAGGTTATTCTTTTTCACAGTCCTTTGGAAAACATTTCTAAAAGCTTTTACTTTAACCTTTACTTAAATTCTGTTATTTTGAGGCTGAAGATTTTTATTTTTGCTGCAGTTTTTTATTAAAGGAGAAACTTATTTTCATTTTAAGGTTCACATTCGTATGTAGTGTCTCTACTTTAAAGAGTCCTCTCCTGCTGATGTTCAGGTGTATATCAGTATGTAGTGTCTCTACTTTAAAGAGTCCTCTCCTGCTCATGTTCAGGTGTATATCAGTATGTAGTGTCTCTACTTTAAAGAGTCCTCTCCTGCTGATGTTCAGGTGTATATCAGTATGTAGTGTCTCTACTTTAAAGAGTCCTCTCCTGCTCATGTTCAGGTGTATATCAGTATGTAGTGTCTCTACTTTAAAGAGTCCTCTCCTGCTGATGTTCAGGTGTATATCAGTATGTAGTGTCTCTACTTTAAAGAGTCCTCTCCTGCTGATGTTCGGGTGTATATCAGTATGTAGTGTCTCTAGTCTCTACTTTAAAGAGTCCTCTCCTGCTGATGTTCAGGTGCATATCAGTATGTAGTCTCTCTCTCTCTCTCTCTCTCTCTCTCTCTCTCTCTCTCTCTCTCTCTCTCTCTCTCTCTCTCTCTCTCTCTCTCTCTCTCTCTCTCTCTCTCTCTCTCTCTCTCTCTCTCTCTCTCTCTCTCTCTCTCTCGGTGTGTATGAGAGATTTTTTACCAGTGGCGAGCCTGTCTCTGAGGGCCTAAGATATTAATATATAATAATATTTAAAAACATTAAAACAAATTATATTTTTCTTTATATATTTTAAAAAAATATGTTTTTAGTAATATTTGTCATTAGTTTTACCAAAAATAACTTGATTAAATTGTATTTAAAATAAAATTTCCAAAGAAATAAATCCTTTGAATCTGCCTATTCAGTTTCTGTTTGAATGTGAAGGGTTAAATGAAAGCTCGTCTCTGCGAGGTGAAGACAGCAGCTGATTGGACGTCCAGCTATGAATTCACAGAGGGCCAGCTATAGTAACTGAGAGAGAGTAATGTCAAATGACAGTACAATTGACCAATCATATCTTCCTTCTAAATGACAAGTTCCGCCCGCTGTGAAACGTTTCTTGTTTCCATAGCAACAACTGTCAACAGCGTAAACTCGCCTTCAAAATAAAAGCATGCCAAATTACACTTAAGACATACAACTGCAACGAAAGTAACAAACACAATGCAACATCCTTTTCAATTTCAAAGAACACAAATTGGGTTATTTACAGGTGTTGTTTTGTGTGGTAGAGGGTCGCTGTCATTGATGCGGTTTGCACCCCGGGTCGTTGTTTGGATATTCCACCAGTGTGAAAAACAAAATATATATATATATTTTGTATTTCGCGACCCACCTATCACATCTCAAACGCTGCTTGTGCTGCAGCACCTCTTTTCACCCTCTGTCTGAAACCAGATCCCAGTCTGCTCTGATTGGTTAGCTGGCCGGCTCTGTTGTGACTGGTCAACAGCTTAGAGACGTCCCTCCCCTTAGCCTATCACGGTCAATGTGTTTGCGCGCTAGCCAATAGGAGTGTGAGTGTTACATAGTGATGTCATAATCTTCAGGAAGTAAACAAAGGAGTCCAATGGAGGCGTTTCAGGCATTGACCTTATTTCCAACTCAAGATACAAAGTAAATGAGCATATTTTCCGAATTTCAAGCTATTCTTTTAAAGATTGTGTGTGTGTGTGTGTGTGTGTGTGTGTGTGTGTGTGTGTGTGCGTGTTAACCTCTGGAGGCGTTGAGTTTGGCCCTCCATTTACAACACACTGCTCCACTCTCCTCTTAATGAGGCTGCAGGGATGAGTCGGGCCTTCAGCTGTTTTCTCTTCTCTCTCCATTCCTCTTTATTCCTCCTACACTGCAGCCTCATCGTGTTCAAGCTGTTCTCCAATCATTTACAATAACGCCACACCATCCGTGATGTCCGGATGCACTTCAGCTGCCAAACCTTTTGTTCATCTCGTAGAAAACGCAATCCTTCACATGACGTCCTGGATCCTCCGAGCACATTCCTGCATCATTTCATTCAATTTCATGTTCCATAAAACTCAAATAATGGCAGAATCAATGATGTGGCCGCTCTCTGTTTGGTCAGTCGTAATGGTGTCTTGTTACAACTCCATCCAAACCGCCAGCTTCATGTTTCATCCTGACATGAAGCTGCAGGAGAAGCTGAATGGACAGTCTCACACACATGGATTACTTCAGAGGTACGCTGAGTGTTTGCAGAACGCAGCGCTCCACTGCGCTCTATAGGCTCGTTCATGACGGTGCATCACTTTAATCCTGCAGGATGTATTTCTCTGTCTCAATGCACTTATTTCTGCAAGGTTTTTTGCTGTTAGAAAGATGAAATGTGCCCTTGAAGACAAAGAAACAGAATGTTGTTAATTAACTAATGAATCCATTTCAAAGTCAACTGGATATCATATAAAACATGGTTGTCAAGTCTAATTTAAGTCATATAAATGTCAAATACACATTTGTACGAGGGGCCCTAATTCATACTGGTCCTCTCACACTAATACATTCTCCTTTTACATACAGTACATATATTTTCACTCTCACACACATACATTCTCCTTTTACCTTCATACATGTGCTAGTGGACGCCGGAAACCTCGCAGCGGCAGATAAATTGTGGCACCCTTACACTAATTGCACCGCAGTAGCGCATAATACCTTCAGATGAGGAGGTGAGGCACCCTCATAACTGCATGAACCCGTATGGCACGATACAACTCAGTACATTTTTGGTAATTGTTATACCCTTTCTTTAGTAGAATTGTATAAATTGGAAGGCTAACTAGGTAATCAGCTCGTCGGTGATTTGCAGCCCATGCGTGGTGAACTGCGTGTTAGAAAAGATGAGATCTCAGACTGGCTTACCTGTACGTAAGGATGGATGATAGGCTAACTTAAAAAAAAAATTAATCTTTTTATGCCATGCGATCTACCCACACTACCTTTGCGATCGACCGGTCGATCACTATCGCAATCGACGTATTGGGCACCCCTGATCTAAACACTCAGAGAGTCCTTTACCTCACCTGAGCTGAGTTTATCCTGAGCTTGAATGACACAGAGAGACCAATCAAGGGCTTTGATTTATGATCTGTATGACAGTGGCCATGTCGGCAGGCCACATCATGTAAACAGCCAGTCACCCTGTGTGAGGCAGGCCACTTAACAGGCCTGGCCATCGGGAAACCCCCCGGTCCTCCCAATGGCCAGTCCGGGACTGGGTACAGGAGGCGTAGAGCGAGGGATCATTGTCCACAAGTTAATCGATCGCAGATGGCTTCATGGTCACGGACGAATAAAAAAAATATTATAATAATAATTATTTAAAAAAAATGTAAAAACCTAAATGGGTTGCGAAATATACTTGGGCGGCCGTTGATATACCTGGGCGGTCAAGTCAATTGGGCTCAGTAACGTTGACATTGACTCGTGTGAAGTGTCGGCGGATTGTGTTGGAAAGATGGCTGACCTTGTTCTACAGGATGAGGACATATTTTCACGTCATAATCTGGACTGTGGTGAGGCGAAGGCTTTCGTTCACCGCATTCACCTGTCAGACAACAGACCGTTCAGGCTCCCATACAGGAGAGTGCCCCCTGGTCAGTACCAAAAACTACGCCAAGTGCTGAATGAGATGGAGGAGAAAGAGATAATCCGGAAATCGACCAGTGAATATGCTTCCCCTTTGGTGCTAGTTTGGAAGAAGAATGGGGATCTCCGCATCTGCACAGATTTTCGGTGGTTGAACAAGAGGACGCGGAAGGATGCCCACCCTCGCCCCCACCAAGTGGATTTTTTGGCAGCATTGGGAGGCAACTGTCTGTTCAGTACGATGGATTTGACCTCGGGTTTTTACAACATGCTCCTTCACGAGGAAGTACTCAGCCTTTACAACGCCAATGGGCCTGTTCGAGTACAACCGGCTGCCACAAGGTCTATGCAACATACCCTGGCAGCTTCATGCGCATGATGACCAGTATCTTTGGTGACCAAAATTATCTGAGCTTGCTGTGCTACTTGGATGATTTGCTGGTGTTTGCACCTGATGAGGAGAAAGCTCTAGATCGCTTGGAGATGGTGTTTAGCAGGCTACGCGGTCACAACTTGAAGCTGTCCCCCAAGAAGTGCTTCTTCTTGCGGAGAACAGTGAAGTTTCTCGGCCATATCGTTGGTGAGAATGGTGTTTCAACTAATCCATCTAAGGTGGAGAGCATTGCGAACATGACAAGTGCAGACCGCATGGAGCTGGATGGCAAGACACAGTCTCAGAAGAGGATAAGATCTTTCCTTGGGATGGTCAATGTAGCGTCCCCAGCTGAATAATGGTCATACTCTCGAACTGATGGTACCCTTTTATTGTACACCCTTGCATGTATACATTAAGTATAAACGTACCAACGTAAGAGCTAAGAAAATAAAGAAAACACAATAATTAGCCACCATCTCACAGATAAAACATCTCCATTTCTTGCATTTATAAACGTTACATTTCTAATACAACCTAACTAATGCAATTATAGCTCACTACTGCCCCCTAACTAACAGAGCAGAACGCATGTAGGCTAATATAGCAGTTTTGCTAATTCAAAAGCATGGACTCAAAACTCTGCAAAACTACGAAATAACACCACATAATATCAATACACATTAATTAAAGTAATAGCAAACCTTGTGCCCCTATCAGCCAGGTGCTAAAAACCCAAAGTAACTAATTATTTTATGTTAATTTCTCCGTCATTCATCCGTCATTACACGTGTTTACACTCCTCAGTTCTCTATTCACTTCCGGCAAAAGTCCCTTCAAAATAAAAGTACGAATCTTATAACTATCAAAATAAAAGTACAAAACTAAAACTTTACCACAGGAAAACATCGGCACACAAATATAACCACCTCTACCAAAGGTTAAACATATTAAAGGTAATTTACAGTCAATTATTATCAGCATTTCGTGCCAAGGTTCTCTGCTGTTGCCAAGCCGCTGTTTGACCTGTTGAAAGGTGTGAAAAGAAAGAGTAAACAGGCTAATGTCAAAGTGTCGAGCAGGAGGTTGTGTGAATCTGATTGGACTCATGAGCAGGAGCAGTCTTTTGGCGACCTAAAGGCTTCACTAATCTGCAGTGCTGTCCTGGCTGAACGTTTCAGAGTGGCCTTTTATTGTGGCCAGCCTAAGGCACACCTGTGCAATAATCATGCTGTCTAATCAGCATCTTGATATGCCACACCTGTGAGGTGGGATGGATTATCTCAGCAAAGGAGAAGTGCTCACTATCACAGATTTTTTCAGATTTGTGAACAATAGTTGAGAGAAATGGTTATTCTGTGTATATAGAAAATGTTTTAGATCTTTGAGTTCATCTCATGAAAAATGGGAGCAAAAACAAAAGTGTTGCATTTATATTTTTGTTCAGTGTAGTTTAACACGACAGAGGTTCTTTTGGCCAAGTTTGGACAAAGCCGTGAGAGATTATGTGCGTCATTGTCAGAGATGCATAGTGAGTAAGACAGCTGAGCCTGATGGGAGAGCTCCTCTGGAGAGTATAACATCTACAAGGCCACTGGAACTAGTCTGTATAGACTTTTGGTCAGCTGAAGAACGAAGAACAAGTCCATCGATGTTCTAGTAATAACAGACCATTTCACAAAGATGGCTCAGGCATTTCCCTGTAAGGACCAAGCAGCTAAACAAGTCGTGAAAGTGCTGTGGGATCGGTACTTCTGTGTGTATGGATTTCCCGAGAGGATCCATAGTGATCAAAGTGCTAACTTTGAGAGTCATCTCATAAGTGAGCTTCTCAGAGTGTCTGGCATCAGAAAGTCACACACAACCCCCTACCACCCCACCACCCCATGGGAAATGGGAGTGTGGAACGTTTCAACCGCACCCTAGTTGGTATGATTCGTGCATTGCCGCCTGAGGAGAAAAGTGACTGGCCAAGACAGTTACAGACCCTACAGACAGAAAAGTGAAAGGCTCCACAATTGACGTTGGTGACAGGGTGTTAATGGCCAACAGGAGAGACAGAGGCAAGAAGAAGCTTGCTGACAGATGGGACTCTACTATCTACACTGTCATGGACATGAACAAAGGGACACATACATTCAGGATCTGTAACACGGTCAGTGGTCAGGAGAAAGTAATCCACAGGAACCTGTTGATGCTGGTTAGTTTTCTCCCTGTAGGAGACGGATCCGACGTTAGTGAAACATCTGAACTTGCTTTATCCGAGCCTGTTACAGATTCATCGACTTCAGAGGCTGTCCTCGTGAGGGTAAATGAAGAGTCCAAATCTCAGAGTGGTGGAGTGTCTCCTCGTGCAGCCGGTGGGAGTCTTGATGTTGAATATGACATGAACTCATCTGTGCCTGATGGTGAAAGTCAGAGCCCGTTGCCTGGTTCGAACTCTGTGGACTCTGAAAGGAGAAACATAGCATGGATCACAGAACTGTCCACACCAAGTCCATCAGAAGTTGATGTTTCTGACCTGCAGAGTACGTCCTCTAACCCCTGAGGCATCTCGGTTTTGCCGGATGACACTGTATCCTGTGTTTCTGGGCTTGTGACTGCTGTGGACTCTCGATCACAAGTGGGACTGTCGGACTCTGACACCGTGACTCGGGGTACTGACTCAGATGTGTTAAATTCCGTTGACCAGACTTCAAAAGCACGGTCTGACCTTTCCAGACTCAGGTTAGAACACGACTTGGCCGGCTGGTCAAACCCGTGGACAGACTGATAAAGACCATGTCCCGACAGGACGTTATTCCGGTCAGGTTTAATGTTAAGTCTGTTTGTAGGTCTGTATTTCGAGCTTTTACTGTTTAAGGGTCTTGGACAGTAATATGTGTTTATTTCTATTTTTGTTTGTTTTCCGAGATATTGACTTTGATATTACACTCTGCTGATTTTCTTTTGTGATGAGCTGTACTACACTGTGTGTAGGGGTTTTAGTGGGGGTGTATAAGGCACCCTGTTACCAGCTGCTGGGTTGAGAGATAAGCGCTGCTCTCATACCACTTCATCCTTAAGGGATACATTTCATGTTGGTTTGTTTTATGTAAAACCCCTCGGTGTTGTTTATTCTGTGATGTGGTGTAATGTGGTGTAAGCACTTTGAATTGCCTTGTGTTGAAAAGTGCTCTATAAATAAACTTGCCTTGCCTTGCCTTGCCTAATGCCAGGTGACTATTATGTAGTCTCTGCTCATATTCAGTCAAATGCAGTGGGGGTGAGTGTAACGGAGTTAAAAATGTGTATACATAATTATTAGTTCATAAATTACGATTTACAATAAGTTGTGAATTTTATTTCTATGAGATTGTTTCCTTTTAATATTTTTGAGTAATGGTTCTAGTGGGAACACTTTCCCGTTGCACATCGTGTTCTACTTCCTGTATGTAATTTCCCCTTTCCCCTCACACTGAAGTGAGCACTGTGAGGGTAAGCTGTGCTAGGAATTGTGTTACAGTTCATTACAATTGTGTGTGGTAAACCGGCTATTTAAGTTTATGAAAGTGATGTATGTTGTTAAGTGTCAATTTGGGTATATTATTAACCCATTTTTGTTAAGTTTCCACAGTAAGAAATTTGATTTTTGAGTGATATTTACGGTGTGGTTTTGGCGGGAAATAGACGCGATCTGCGTCATTTTCTTTGTTTACATGTCAACACTTTCTGACTTTTCTTTTGTAAAGATGTGCAACGCGGATGTAAAGAGAATGTTGTTTTTGTTCTCAGGTATGTTTGTGTTTGTATTTTGTGTGGTTACTTAAAAATAAGATTTTCGTGGCCATTTAATAATTTCTCATTGTATAAATAAACTAGTATGTATAAATAAATACTAGAGACACTGAAGTGAGCACTGCTGAGGATGTGCAACGAATGTAAAGACAATGTTGTTTTTGTTCTCAGAATAAATGCCAGACAAGACATCCAGATGCTTCGCTGTTACGGTTGTGACACGTTACATATACATATATATATATATATATATATATATATATATATATATATGTATATAGCCTGTGTGTTGTATATTTATACACACAAAGGAACAACCTTTGTTGTCAAAAAACAAATTTATTGTAGTGTTGTTTTATGCTTATCCACAATAATATTTATTCAGCTGAAAAAGTCAAAGGTCTACGAAAATGTAATTAAAAATATATTGCACATGGTTGGTATTTAACCACAGGGGGTGTTATAGTCTGTGTTGTAGTGTGTGATATTGGTATTTATGGAACATTTTTACACCTTTCCTTCAAGTATTATACGTTGTAGTTACTTGTGGGGTACTTAACATGAATAATCACAGTTACTATCCTTTTACTCCATCACATTTCAAAGAGAAATAGGCTATTGTTATTTTAACTCCACCACAGTAATCCATCATCAGCTTTACTTTTTAGATCAAGATTTAAATCACAATGGATCATAACTCAAAATACATATATTTGTATATATTACCAAGTGGTTTAATGTACAACCCACACAAGTATCATGCTAAACTAAGCTCCGTTGCTTGGATATCACTAGATCCTGTTACATCACCGTAATATAAAAGTACATAACGATTTATGTAACATTAGCATAATTACTAGCTAGCCGCTAGCTGCTAACTGCTGTGGCCGCCTAGTTAATATCAAAATCCATCATAATCCAGTACCATGCTGTCATGAACCTGCGGTGCTGTTACGTGTACAAATTGACGTGCTTGATGTGAACGAGTCTTTTGGGGGGCGTGGTTAAAGTTGTGCATGCTCTACAAGCGCACATACGGGTACTTCTCAGGTATGACGGGTAATCTGTGACGTTTCACTCTTTCAAAAGTTGGGCCATTTTATCTTCATGCCCCAATGAGCAGCTCTCATAGGAATGAATTAGGCCCCGCCTCCCACTCTGTATCTAGTTCTTATAGAGTGGCGAAGTCCGTCCCTTTCCGGGGGACCTCCATGTTTGTCAATTTAAAAGATAATTGTGCCAGTCAAAAAAAAAAAAAGTGTGGTAAAACTGTGAAGTAACACTTTTGTTTGTGTGAAACCGCTCAATGAACTACATCTCCCATCTCGCACCACACACCAAGACGGCCGTCACGTTGGCACATTTCACTTCTTTCTCTCAGAATGAGGTGAAAAGTATTAAAGGAAGTGAAAATCACTCCAATCTGGGCACGTTGAGAGCTGTGCACACACACAAGGAGAGTTAGTCGGTTCGTAAGAGCCAGCATGCGGGACCGGGACTCTGGGATTTGTAGTCTTTCTAGTTGTGTATTTTTCATAGTCTTATATTTCAACAGTTTTACGACAAAATGTGACTTTTATGATGTGGAAATTTATTTTTTAAGATTGACAAACATACGTGTAATTCGTGGCACAATTCAAACGGGATCGAAAGATCATTCCATTGACTTCAATGCATAATTTTTCAGAAATAAGGTCCCATGGGGCGGAAGTAGATGGGCGTGACTTCGCCTCTCTATTATACATCCATGCAGCACAGGCAACAGCTGATGGGGAGAGAGCCTCCACTCGCAAAATCTCATTTGTATAAATATCATCGCATCATTTTTGTTTAATGAAATGTTGTTAACTTCTATAAGCTTCCTCCTTGGACTCTTTTCAGTTTTTCCTGGTCTCTGGGTTTAAGAATTCCTAACATAATGCAACGTTAAAGAAATAAATAAGTTGTGTTCTTTTATTTGAGTTTTAAATCTTTTGTTTGGATTTGTTGTCAAGGCCTATTTTATATTGTAATGGAAATTATGATTATCAGAGAATTGAATGCTATGACGTTATATATAACAAATAATAATATTGTGTGTCTCATCACTCAGGTAAATGGTCAGTCATGTGACCACACAGGGGGTGACCAGTGACCATGGCTCTATTGCACTTTGATAGGGGTCAGGGGTCAGTTATCTCATGAATAAGCGTATTCATTGTAACGGCATGAAAGCCCTTCAGTCTGAGTAGTTGTACTCGGCTGTGGAGACATTGCTCTCCGTATGCTGTGCGCCTCTTTTGAAAAACATGATTAAAGACTCAGGACAACTCTTTGACAAGTTTATTTCAAGACTTTCCACCACAACATGTAGAAAGCGTTTCATTTTATATCGGTTAAACACGAGTCTCACAACATCAACAGAAGCCAAACAAGTCAATGAAAAGATAATGAGTTAGAGATGTCACTAAAGTGGCTTGATGGAAAGTTCTGATTCTGTCTGGATCACCTTTTCAAAGCATATCATTTGTAGGAAGAACCAATAAAAGTTAAACTAACAAAAAAGTTTAAAATCAGAAAACATGATATTAAAATAACCAGTGCACCAAGAATAAACACGTTTGTTATAATGAGACAGCAGGAGGTGCAGCTGCAGAGGTTACCCGCAATTTATTTCCCCTTTAAGAGATAAGAAATATGGAGTTAATGATCCTCTCTACCTCTACCTGCTCTGATCCACTGTCACACGCACCTTCAGTGGTAATATCTTCACTTCCTCCACAGTGTTAAAGAACGGAAACATCCTCTCAGTGAAAGTGTGTGTGAAAGTGTATATGTGTGTGTTAGTGTCAGGATCAGAGAACGACAACTTTCCTCTGTCCCAGTCCAGATTCACTCTGACCCTCTGGAGCTTCTTCTTCAGGCTGAGAGGAGTGTATGGATCTGATGAAGACTCTGCAGAGTATCTACCTTCAAATAAACTTATTCCCCATAATCCAGAGTCTATGCTTCCCTTCCTCTGGACAGACTCTGCTAACACACCCAGATACCAGAATGTACTGTCTGTAACCTGGACATCCCAGCTGTGAGTCCCTGAGTTAAAGCCCTCAGAGCTCAGGACAGACCATTCATAATCAAACCTCTCTGGATTATCAGGAAGTTTCTCTTCCTCCTCCTCCTCTCCTCTCACACTGGTCAGATCTTCAGACAGGATGAGTCTTGGATCAGCAGTGTTTGGGTCCAGGATGAGAGGAAAGTAGGTCACCATGTCCTTCATCTTGCTCCAGATGTTGAAGCTGAGGTTGCCCAGGTGTTTGGCCTGGTCTATCAGAGCTCCTGAGGGCTGCTGTGGATCCTCCAGCAGGGGGCGCTGCAGCCTCTCCACTGCAGCCTTGTAGTTGTGCAGGAAGGAGACGTCTTCAGCTCCCAGCTCCTCCTCTGTGGCTCTGACTGTGTGTGAAAGAGCTGCTATCTCTCTGTTCACAGCCTCCATCTTCTCCTCCATCACCCTCCTCTTCTGCTCCTCTTCCTCCCTCAGTGCAGCCATCCTGGCCTCCTCTTCCTCTTCTAGAAAATGGTGAAGCTTCTTAAACTGCTCCTTAATCTGCGTCTCTGTGTGTTGAGCCTGGAACTTCATTTGTCCTGCTGTTAGATCAAATTCCACTTTAACTTCTTCAAAGAGCTCCAGTTTCTCCTGAAAGGGCTGCAGAGCTTTTTGGAGCTCCTCTCTGAGATCCTGAGCAGCTTCATCCATGGGTCTGAATCTGTGGTTGGTGTGTGTTCTTGAATCTCTGCAGACGAGACACACTGGCTGCTGATGGTCCAGACAGAAGAGTCGGAGTTTCTCAGAGTGCAGACCGCAGAGAGCCTCTGGAAGTCTTTGATCTCTCTCCAGTAAGAAGGTCTCACACAGGTTCTTTAATGCCAGGTTGCAGGGGGGATGATCCATCAATGACCTTGTCTTACAAACTGGACACTCCTTTACTTCTTTCCCCGTCCACCAGGTCTGCAGACAGGCTTTACAGAAGCTGTGGCTACAGGACAGAAAAACAGGATCTCTAAAGACTTCCTGACAGACCGGACAGCAGAGATCTTCCTCTAACCTGGAAGCCATGTTGTCTCTGAGTGAAGCTGGAACACAGCAGACAGGAACTACAGTCCGTCTGATCGTCTTATTCTCAGTCCGTCTGTCTCTCTGCAGTGAGGAAGAATAACAAAGTGTTTCCTGGTTAGTCTCTGTTCACCACAAACACCAGTCACTCCTCATCAGCCCCCCGTAAACTGGTTTAACCTCATTTCATCTCTGCAGTACGGGACATTTTAACCCTAAAGTAGCTCAGAGTAATATTCAGTTGTACAGTCTTAATGAAGCTTCTAAAGCAGTGTTTCTCAAACACATGTGGCAACATGTGTGATGATGGTGTTGCGCTGGGCTATATCATGCAATCGAAATTGAAACTTCTGCTCGCTCCATTGCGGAGATATTCCCGCGAGAGTGCGGAAAACTGAAATGTATTCATTTATTTCAAATGTTAATTTTTACCAATATACTCACGAACCACTAGGGGGCGCTCACGGAGAAGCACTGTTCTAAAGTGTAGCAGGACTTTCAGCTCCACAGAGGAATTCCCTTTGTTTTTTGTGGCTTGGAACATTAGCCGCCTTTAGCTTAGCGGTTCCTTTATAGCCCAACTTTTACTTCAGAAATCATAAAGTGGTTTTAATATGCGGAGATAATTCTGATGAACAAAATGTGTAAGTATCGTAAATGTTTGTCTGACAGAGATTATTTTCTGCAATAATCTAACGGAAAAATCCAATTGGCTTTTAATTGAGGAAACCCGGGCGATGCTGCTGGATTTAAACTAAAATATTGTTTTCTTGACAATCTAGTCCAAAATGTTTCTATAAGATCCTCTGCAGACGGCCCGTGTTGTTTTTAACCTTCTTGCCAGAATATATCCCTTAAAAGACGGTTTTATTTCAGTCCATCAGAAACTATTCCTCACCATTTTTTTTTTATCAATATGTTTGATTGATTTTCAGCATACAAAAAATCACATACCTAGGACGAAGACATGGAGCCAAAAGCAATACACATATATACACACAGGACAACTACATTACATTAAAGAAAAATAACACTAAATTAAATTGGTACATACATACATACAACAAGGGCACTCTAATACATCGGCAATCATCCAGTTTTCCAGCAATAGGACCGTATTTCTGGAGAGGATATCACAGTAATTTACATGTTAACATATTATCACTTTATAAACCAGTTATTAAATAGCTGCAAAGAGTTTAAGCACATAGCCTATTGTAATGTGTGTTCACATGAAAAGTGATAGGCTCAAGCCAGTGATGCAATTTTATCATATTATCCTGCCCCATGTTCGTTCATAAATTGAGATATAAAACGTCCCCAGACCTTCTGGAACAGTTCTTGTTTGTCTTTGAGAATGTAACTGATTTTTTCTAAAGGCAGACATAAAGAAAGTTCCCTAAACCACTGTGCAATACTAGCTTTGCCCAACTTTTTCCATGTTAAGGCAATCACTCTTTTTGCTTGTAATAAACAGATATCTATAAAAACTTGTTCATAACGCTGAATGTTATGTCCATCCGGATTTAGGCTAAGTAGGAACATTTTTGGTTCCAGCATCTCAATCCAGCATATCAATCAAATATTCTGTTACCCTAACCTCTTCCCAGAATTCCTTTATTCTTGGACATAACTATAGACCAGTGCTTCTCAGTGCACGCCCATCAAGTGTGGTCTGCGGACCACTGGTGGTCTGTGAGTATATTGGTAACATTTCACATTTTAAATAAATAAATACGTTTCAGTTTTCCGCACTCTCGTGGGAATATCTCCGCAATATCTCCGCAATGAGGTTAAGTTTCACTTTCGATTGCATGATATAGCCCAGCGCAACACCTTCATCACACATGTTGCCACTTGTTTGTACCATTTTCAGGCGATTTGTAATCTGTTCTAGAAAAACGATGTGTTTTTTGATATTTGTGGAGTTAGGTGGTCCGCGAGTGTTTTTTATTGGTTAAGTGGTCCTTGGTATGAGAAAGTTTGAGAAACACTGCGCATAGACAATGGGACAGTGTGCCTTTTTCTTCCCCACATCTGGTGCACGTGTCTGGGATATTAGCATTAAATGTATTCAGTTTTTCTGGTGTAATATACACTCTCATTAGCCACTTGTATTGCAGAAGCTTTAGACGCGTATTACCCGTCTGTGTTTGGGCCGTCATACAAGCTGTGCTCCACTGTTCCAATGTTACATCTTCCTGTAAGTCAGCTTTCCAGGCATCGAGTCTAGAGTTAGAGGACTCTGAGGAGAACGCCAGCAGGAGATCATAGAATTCAGATATGATGCCCTTCCCAAAGGGGGACAGCATGAGTCGATCCTGGTTCGCTCCAACAAAGCTCCTGAGTTGCAGATATTTAAAAAAATGTTTACGAGGGATATCGTATTTACTGACAAGTTCCTCAAATGGTAAAAAAAATCCCATTATAACAATAAGGTCCCCATTCTATTAGTATGTGTTTCTATTGGTTAAATTCCACCACAGTAGAAATAGTATAGAAGTACAAAACCCATTCGTCAGAACGGCCAATTCTGGAACCATATAGGCGTGTGTAAATCACATTGAAAAACAACACATTTTACACTGCTGAGAGTAAACCAGTTTTATGTTGATTAAACCTGTTGGATAAGCTATTTTGTAACCATTGTTGCCCATGTATAGAGAGGAAATGTTGTCAACAACTCATCAGTGCAGACAAAGGGGTAAAGACACTCATGGGCTTTGAGAACATGGCACCTTTAAAGAACCGTGTGATGTCTCTTTTATATGTATATTGTTATTTGCATATGTAGATCAAATCAGGGCTGTGATTGGTTTCAAGTTAAACCTGATTTAGGTGAAATTGAATGTACTCAGGTACTGTACCTAAGTACAATTATTAGGTACTTGTACTTCACTTGAGTATTTCCAGTTTATGCTACTCTGAACTGTAGAGGAGTAAAAGTACAGAGGTAAATGGTGTACTTTTACTCCACTACATGTATTTAATACCTTTAGTTACTTTGCAGATCTGGATGAATGATGTGAAATATAATCAAGTGTTGAATCAGACTTTAGTTCCACCTGGAGTAAATCCACCAGCTACCCTGCAGTCTACAAAGTCATTCAAACTAGCTGCACCTTCACCAGCTTTGAGAACACTTTAATGATCAATCATTATAAAACACATCATATATATTATTCATATTATTCTGAAATGGATCAATCTGCACAATCACTACTTTTACTGTCGCTACTTTAACGATATTTTGATGATAATACTTTTCTACTTTTACTTGAGGAACATTTTTAATGCAGGACTTTTACTGTAACAGAGTATTCCTACACTCTGGTACTTATACTCAAGTACAAGATCTGATTACTTCTACTTTTACTCAAGTACGAGATCTGAGTACTTCTACTTTTACTCAAGTACAAGATCTGAGTACTTCTCCCACCTCAGTATTTGATGCATTGTTATAAATATTATATAAAGTTAAATGTTTACCTTGTTTTGGTTGAATGTAGCTGTGTCTTTTTCGGTGTGCACACGTGCCTTCAATGCAATGTACTACACGTGCTCACAATGCACAATTACTGTCATTATTTTAAAAGAAGGTTTCACATTTAACTTTAAATAAATTAATGCTCACAATTCAGACCAGTAGACCCGAAGGAAACAGAGGAACGTTTCCTTGACTTTCAAAATAAAACGCTTCTCGTATTTCCTGTTTCCTCTCCTCGTGTTTTTAGTTTAGTTTTAAAGGTCTTTGTCCCCGGATGAAGCGTTGAACACATAGGTTGAACACTCACCTGAGAGTCCGAAGCTGCTGCTGGTTCTCCGGGGTCTTGCTGTCCTCCTCCACTCCGTCTTCAGTGCTCCTGCTCCGGCTGTGTGCGGGAAGTATATGTGCTCCTCCTCCTTCAAATCTCGTGGAAACTGTGTGTTCACGTGATCAAATCTCGTTCTGTGTCCTGCGTTCAGGAACACTGGTATTTATTTTATTGTTGTTTATTTATTTATAAATTCATTCTTCCTCAAACTCTTATTTCATCTTGATTCTGAAGAAGTTGTTTGATATGGTGATGTCATTAAAGCTCCTTGGTCAGTGTATGTTTTGGTCATTGGATTTTCTTTTCACAAAGGGATATTCAAAAATCGCGTTTTTCTTTATCATGGTCAAAAAGAGATTTAATAAACTTAAAAAACGGGATGATTTAAATTTTCTACTTCTCAAAACAAAACAAAAAATCACTAGAAAACAGAAACAAAAAACAATGTTTTCATATTCTGCTACCGGAAGTTACCTTACAAAATAAGAGCGCAGATGAGGACGGTCCATTTGTTTTTACAACGAAAATGGACGACACATATTGAGCCCAGAAAATGAATGTTATTAAGGGTTGTGAATATAATAGACCTATGTCTAAAATGGACAACATTGTTAGGAGATTTCAACTATACAGCGATTCTGCACTGCGGTCTCGGGTGACCAGCCCTCTTATGATGCTGCTGTCTTTTAGATAAAGGGCGTGTTATGGTTGGCAGATAGTAGTTTGTTTAAATAACTAGTGACATTTGAATAAATATTGCAAAAAAGGGCTCCAAAAAAGGCATATAACCTGGCCGGCTTAACCAGTCTGTATTTCTTCAAGCATCGCAAGATTCATAGTTTATAAAGTACAATTCTGGGCCATTGATTTCGTCATTTCTCCAAACACATGTAGTAAAAATGCCTGTTTTGAAGCCTTAAAATGGTGCAGAAAGAGGACTTTACAGTTAAGAGAAGAGAAAAAAGGAAAGAAAACTGTTATAATGGGTGATGTAACATTAATGACGGACATAATATGAGGTCCTTGGTACTCAGACTCTAGCCAAAACAGGGTCAAAGAGTGAGAGTGCGTTAATTAATATATTTAGCAGTTTGGAGTAAGTCTGTAGATGTGTTTGTGTCTGTGTGTTTCATGTATAGGCCTCACACAATAATTAATTTTGTTGGATACATTTTCCCGGAAATGATTGTGATAAACAATAATATTGTCGGCACCGTTGTATGACCATTTTAGAATCTCACTCCAGCCAGATACCCAAAGTTGGCAACCCTGCTAAATGGTCTAATGGTCATTGGCTCGAGGTGCGGGGCGAAACTCACGATGTGATTTCAAAACAAAAGCACTCGTTTGCTTGGAACTGTGATAATAATATAAGTACATTTACTCAAGTACTGTACTTAAGTATACATTTGAGGTACTTGTACAAGTGGTAGTCCCTCACCAGTGTTGAACACAAAGGCTTATAGTCGGGTTTCTTCTTTCTAAGGTGTTTGACGGGAGTTCAGGTGATTTTATAATAACTATGTTATGCTTTAAAGGACTTTCCATATTAGGCTCCTCTATCCTTCACTTGTTGACAGGATTAATGAAATTCATTAGTTATGGAAGAGTCACTGCAATATGAGTTTTAATTAATACACTTTTTCACAATGTATGCAACAGCCCTTCACCCCTCATTTATTCAAAAGCAGGATATTAAAAGAAATTAGTTTTCCTGACAGATTCCAAGTTAACACACGCACAACGATTAAACTGTCTCTTCAAGGATAACTAACTTTAGTAGGACACACTGAGCAAATATTGCTGTATTGTTCAGATGAATCAGTATATTAGTCCCACTTAAGGGTGTAGTTTTATATTATCGGGCTCCACATCTGGACATCACAGCGGATCAGTGACACATGTAAACACCAGCGTGGCTAAACTCAAGCCTGTAGTCTCAAAATGATGGTGGGTCATGTCCTACAACTGTGTAACAAAACCTCTCTGTGTGTGTGTGGCCTAGCATTACTATACTTGTGGGGACCTAAATCTGTTTACACAGTCACGTGTGGGGACTCGCCTCCCTTATGGGGACAACATGGAGGTCCCCATGAGGGGCATCATTAATTTTAGGGTGAATGTTTGTTATGTAAGCGCTGTTCCTGTCGGTGCATTACAGGAATAATCCGCCAGAAAAAACCGTAATACTGTCATTAAAACAGATCGCGGTGCCATGTCCTTAACATGGGGTCAGATCTGTTCCAAAATGAATGAATGAACACTGAAGGAAATGTAATTCTGAGTTAAGCTCGGTGGAAGTCTTTAAAACCTTTTAGCCTTTTAGGAAGCAAACTCCTGCTCTCTGCTGCACTTTCTCAATGCTTTGCGATGCATTTCAACCATAGACTGTATATATGTGTGATCCATACCGTTTGGATCACATCTGCTATCATCCTCCATGTCACTAGATGACGCTCTAGATCCTCAATGTGAAGCCGTCACGCTCTCTTGGTTTACTGTCACATGACCGGAAGTGCATTTTCAAAACAAAGAACCACAGTTTCCAGCAGCACACTAGCAGCTGTCTCACTATGACTCCTGTTGCTTTTAGCTGACATTTTTCACCGGAATTAACAGAAACCTTGTAGTTGTTGTTGTTGGTGTTGTATTCCCTCCAACATGGCGGGTCCGCTGCTGGAGTTTGAGACGGAGATGTTCCTCAGTCTGTTTGAGGTTGACGGGCTGCTGGTGGCGGCGGAGGGCATGGGGATAGACCGCATCCTGCTGCAGTTCATGCGGGTTTACTCCGAGCAGGGCAGCCTGGTCCTGCTGCTGAACACCACCACACCTGAGCAGGTGAGCAGGGAGATCACGTGTGTTATATGAAGGCTTCTGAAGGAGCCAGGTGCCCAGTAAGTGAATTAAAGCGCCACTACGGAAGCCCATGTGGGACGTTTCTTAAAGGACACTTGAATAATATTATGATTTTTCCATTTTACAGCTGGTTAAATGCCGTTTTCATTTTAACGTTTGAATTGCTTCTGTTGCACCATTTTCAACTGTCAATAGTCCATCGTACAGCAGCCTAAATCTTTATACATCCAATGTCATGTTTTAATATTGCTTGCACAAATTGGAAAATCAGTAAATTACTTTGTCTTTTTTTGAGCCTCATAGTATTTACTTTTTTATATTTGAATTGCATTTTAATGTTGTCAACTGTAAAGCCAGGTATGACCCTGAAAGTGAACTGTGTAACATACCTTTCACAAGTCATATAACTACCATATAAGTATGTGAGAATGAATGAAAATGCTTGTGTACAATTCTAATACCATTATGGAATCACATTTTTAAGTTTACATTATAATTGTATAATCTAGGCAAGATAACTTTAAGTATAACAGTATTATAATATGACTCCTGGGTACAGATGTTAGATACATCTTGCTGCAAATAACATTCAAATTCAAATCCAAAGGTTTTATTGTCATATGCACAAAAGCTACAGTTCAGAAATGGCAATGCAATTCTTCTGACCCGAGCTCCTCCATGTAAAGATACTTTAAAGATGTTTACCAAAATACTCTCTCTCTCTCTCAGGAGTATTTCACAGAGCAGCTGCGAGCGGAGGGTGTGACCCACCTGCCGAGGACGGTGACCAGCGACGTGCAGAGCGCTGAGAGATACAACGTGTACACCGAGGGGGGGGTGCTGTTCGTCACCAGCAGGATCCTGGTGGTCGACTTCCTCACCGACCGCGTCCCGGCTCATCTGATCTCAGGTCAGATCACGGATACAATGAAGAAATGGCAATGAAATTCTTCTGACCTGAGCTCCTCCAACAATGCAACATTTATAATAAAATACAAAATACAAAATTTAAAATGTAAATAATATTAGTTATTTCTGAACATATTAATAATACATTTTATTTTAGGCGCCTTTCATGACACCCAAGGACACCGTACAATTTGTTAAAAAAGAAAACGCTAATAGGCAACAGAACATGATAAAAACACAAACAGGAAATCATGGAGGAGACGATCAAGTGGACACAAATGAAACATATAATGGAGAGCACTACAGCGAGTAGGCAGATTTGAACAGGTGGGTTTTTAATTGGGATTTGAATATGGCGATTGTGTCTGACTGTCGGGTGTGCGCGGGGAGGGAGTTCCAGAGTCTGGGAGCAGTGCAGCTAAAAGCCCGAGCACCCATGGTGACGAGGCGTGGGGTGGGGACGGTTAGCAGACCAGCAGAGGGGGAGCGAGAGGGGATGTACTCCTGAAGAAGGTCAGCCAGATGGGGGGGGGGGGGGGGGGGGGGGGGGGGGGGGGGGCCAGGTTGTGTAGGGCTTTGTAAGTAAGCAGTAGGTTTTTGAAGTTAATACGGGATTCAACAGGGAGCCATATTAGTTATTTCTAAACATGGAACAATTGTTGCATTCTAGACCATAATGGTGGTTATTACTATCTCTTCGACCTGTGTTCAATTATATATTTTTTATGGCTTTATTGTAGAATTAGTAATTGATTAAAAAATATATATTTGTTTCATGAATTTGCTGTTTTTTTGGTGTTGATTTTCAAGATTTTTGGGGGAAATGATGCCTTTCTTCTCCTAACATTCCCGCTTTGTCCCTGTAAATCTACGTACTTGTGTAAAGGCACTTTAAATGTTAAGCATAAAGGTGAATGTCTCATATATAGACTACTAAACATTTGAAATTATGCCGTATTTATTGATGGGTGTTACACTGCATTACATTTGAAGTGTTTTATATGGTTTTGGCCTCGCTATAACTCCACTGTAGCTACTGTGCACATGCTAATTAAACCCTTGAATCCTGTGGTCTCATAACCAACAGAAACCCAGACTAACATGCACTCTCTCTCTCTCTGAATCTCGCCCTCAGGCATCCTGGTGTATCGTGCTCATACAATCATCGAGTCGTGTCAGGAGGCCTTCATCCTCCGTTTGTTCAGACAGAAGAACAAGACAGGCTTCATTAAAGCGTTCACGGACAAGGCCACGTCCTTCTCCTCCGGATTCTGCCAGGTGGAGCGAGTGATGAGGAACCTCTTCGTCAAGAAGCTCTACCTGTGGCCCAGGTATGAGACCTATTTCAAAAGCACACATGAGATAAGATGGAACTTCATTTATCCCCTTGGGGACATTCAGCAGCAACAGGGTCTGAGTTAAAAACAGGATTCACACAAGGTACAAATAAAGACAAAATAGAATCAAAAAATTAAATTAATAATACAAAATGTTTTTTTAAATAAAGTGATAAAGTGTGTCTTCAATGTCTGGGAGGGAGGGTTGGGTTTGTTTTAATTTGATTTCTGTATTATTTTTATTATTTTTAGCATACATACAGTATGTATTCTGCATTTTGTAAGTAGTCTGTTGTCTAATTTTTATTTATATTATGTTTTTTTAAAAAGAAAATGTGTGCTTTTGGTTGTACATGTTGTGTATTAATCTCAATAAAAATGTGATCACGAAAAAAATTAATAAAGTAACTGTTGAAACCAGATCACAGTATATAATAATACTAATCTGTAACCTGCTGTATTCACCAGGTTTCAAGCGTCAGTGAACACAGCGCTGGACAGACACAAGCCGGAGGTGGTGGAGCTCAACGTGTCGCTGACTCCGGCCATGAGGGCCATCCAGAGCTCCATCCTGGACATCATGAGCGCCTGCCTGAAGGAGCTGAAGCGCTACAACCCCAGCCTGGAGGCCGAGGACCTCTCCCTGGAGAACACGCTGGGAAACGCCTTCGAAAAGGTATAAGAATGGAGTTGGATGTTGAAATGAAAAGTCTGCTTGTTGATTATTTAGAACGCCAAATGTAACCTAAAACAAGAAAACTAAACAGGCTTTTTTAGACATACTCTCTCCAGTACAGCTTAGCTCCGAGTGTTAGCGACGCTTGCTAATGTAAACAAAGACCATATTACGCCCAAAACACGTCACGCATTGTCTCTCATTGGGTACGGAGGAAAAGAGAGAGGGCTTGGTTAACACTTGTTAGTTCCCTGACACACCAAGGACACATATTTATAAATGCATTTAGCATGATAGGTGACCTTTAAAGACACAGCAAACATGGCATTCTTATGACAGGTGTTTTATCTGATTAGGTGTCTAATTTGGAAAGCTGAGTTTCCTGTATTTGAGGTTTGGTTGTGTTTGGCTTACTCTTATCCAGACGATTCGTCACTACCTGGACCCCCTGTGGCACCAGCTGGGATCAAAGACCAAGGCTCTGGTCCAGGACCTGAAGGTGCTGAGGGTTCTGCTGCTCTACCTCACCCAGTACGACTGCGTCACCTTCCTCAATCTACTCGAGTCTCTGCGCTCCAGCCAGAAGAACTTTGGGTCCAACTCAGGTAAACTACATCTTACTTTGAAATACTGTGGGTGAATATTGAACCTAATATTTGTGATTAACCCTTGTGTTGTGTTCAAAAGCTGATACCGTTCATGGTGCTCGCGGGTCCATTTTGACCCATGATTTATCTCAGTCCAAAACACACACAAAAAATGACTATCATCCAATTTCGTTTTAACTACATCATAACTAACTTATAATGCATTCATAACTGTACAATCCTGTTGTCATTTAATGTTATGGCCCAAAACACATTACACCACATATTGTGCACGTGTGTGTTCAGGTTCAAGTGTTAGTGCACATATTCTTTGAGAACGGTTGAGTTCCCGTGGGGGGAGGGGAGGGGGGGGAGGGGAGACCAGGTGCATGTTGCGAACAATGATTGTTACAGTGTATGAAGGGGGTGGGGGAGGGGCGTCTAAAGTCAAAGATGAATCTTGATTGGGCCAAATTTGACCTCGAGTCACCCAAAACAATTCTGCCGGGTCTCCCCAGACCCCAACACCAAATTATACACTTTTTTTTTTTAGAGACCTTCAGACTTGGCTCAAATGGTCAAAATAAGTTCTGTAGTGTTTATATATCTGTTAGAGGATATCATGAAGCCTTGTTCCGATAAATAAACTAGAGCGTAGTTAATATATAGTTTTAACTTGAAACGGGTCAAGGGAGACCGAACACAACATAAGGGTTAGGACATGTGTATGCATGTCTTTGGCTCTTTTCTGCTGTAACAATGTACATTTCCCCTCTGTGGCACTAATAATGGTATTCTGATTCTGGTTCTGGTTCTGGTTCTGATTCAGCACCTTTATCTAAGTTTTGTTTGCTTATGCTACCATCAGGGTGGTTATTCCTCGACTCCAGTACCTCCATGTTTATGAACACCAGGGGAAGAGTGTACCGCTTCCCAGAGAGCAAGAAGAAAGTCAAACTGGGAGTGGAGGCAGAGAAACCGAAGCCATCCTCAGGTACCTGACATCTGCATCCTTTTCTGCTAGCAAGTGTGTTCATATTAGATCGCTAACGACTCACATTATGTGTGTGATTCAGAGGTGAAACGGCAGCTGGTGCTGGAGAAGAGCCCGAAGTGGGAGGCTCTGACCGAAGTACTGCAGGAGATCGAGAAGGAGAACAAGAGCTCTGAACATGAACCAGGTCAGAGTGGTATTCAGGTCCATTATGTCAACACTGCCCCTCATTTTCTATCATTTAGATTTGCATATAATCTACTTTTACAGAATTTCCTAGAAGCCATGTTTAAGTTTCCCAAAGGCGTTTTTGGTAATAATTTAAATGAATCTACATAGGAAACGCATATAAGAGAAGGACATCTACAATTCTATTTGAAATGTACATCCAGCAGAAAGGCCAATATACACAGCGCTGACATTTCAAAGTCATCCTCTTCAGGGTATGCTGCTTCGTCATGGTTCACTGGTTCGTCCTATACACGTTACACATGCAGTGAAAGCAAACTAGTCGCCCTGAATCTGCTGAAAATACGACTATAGAACCGGGCTTTCTCCCAGTATATGTTTCTTTTGTTTCAAAGCACAGGGCGTCCGCGGGGTCTTAAAAAGTATTACAAGTTGATCAATCAATTTAGCGAAAATGAAGGCTATTAAAGGGTATTTTCCAAGGTATTACATTTTGTAGCTTGTGTTCAATAAGTATATAACTGGTCCAGAGAGGTTGTATTCTACAGTCTGCCTGAATGTAATCATGGCGTAGGTGTGTAGTGTGATTCTGTGTAGTTTATTGATGGCATCCCGTTGGGTTTGACGTCATCAGGACATCGCACGCTCACTGCTTGATAGCGCGAAGGTCCGTTTACGCCGGTTGTTAAACAACATCGTTATGGGGAAATGCAAGTCTGCGTCCAAATGGTTGGAAGATAAGGAGGAAGGACAATCAATACTGTATATAGTCAATGTGAGGTAAAGTGTGTCGCCAAGGTAACCGGTTAAAACTCCAAGTGGCGATGAGGTCTTAAAATGTATGGAAAGGGTCTTAAAAAAGGTCTTAAAAGGTTTTACATTTGACTTCAGGATTCCTGCATACACCCTGAAGCAGGAGGAGCCCATGTTTATAACTAAATACCTTTACTAATAACCAATGGTTGCATTCAATTTGAGGGTGTCAGTAAGCCAGTTATCTAAGATCAGGACTACTTGTACCTTTTTCTGCAGTTTATTTGCGGGTACATGGAAAGAGTAAGGAGTAGAGATACGGATTTGGATTTAGCTCTAACACCAGGGCCCAAGAGTTCAAAGCTTTTAATCTCAATCAGATCCGATCAGATTTTGAAATCCCATTTGTTGTGATCCAGGATCAGACGAGTCGGCCAGATTTTGTCCCTGGAGTTCAAAGCAATTCAGGAAAGGATCACCCTGATCCAGATTACAGTTTTTCAAGATGACTAGATCCTGAATATCAGTGCTTTAATCCCACTGAACGCCATCTAGTGGACATGAAAAATAATGCAAGGAAGACAAGCAGAGACATATATTGTCCGCAGTTACTTTTGAAAGCTGATGACAGATGATGGACTTTTTTTTTGTTGAAAATATTTTTAATTTAATCTAAATTACATTTGTGATTGACAATCTTTGTTGTGATACTTTCATGAGCATAAACATTTATGTCATCAACATTTGGTTGAAAACAAAATAGGCCACAAACGTGAGCAACAATGAAAAAAATAAAATGTATTTCCCATGAAGGCTAAAAATGGTGTATTATTTCAGTTAACAAACTTTACCATCTAATTTAAATTGAAACATATTTTAAAATAAATTGTACAGTACATGTTGCTCTGGTAATCCACTGGGCCCAGGAGTTCAAAACTTTTAATCCCTATCTGATCAAATCAGATTTGGATTTTGGGGAGTTCAAAACCAAACAACAGAATTAGGATCACTTTGATATCCGATCAGATCAGGAAATCCAATCCAAGCTTTAATCTGGATCAAATCTTCCAAACGGGTTCAAACCGACAACACAGGATTGGGATCAGTTTGATCCCAAAAAACTGGATGATCCTGATCCCACTGAGGGGTGGGTTTCCAGTGGATTACCAGAGCAACATGTACTGTACCATTTATTTAAAAATATGTTTCAATTTAAATGAGATGGCAAAGTTTGTTAACTGAAATAATACACCATTTTTAGCCTTCATGGGAAATACATTTTATTTTTCATTTGTTGCTCACGTTTGTGGCCTATTTTGTTCTCAACCAAATGTTGATGACATAAATGTTTATGCTCATAAAAGTATCACAACAAAGATTGTCAATCACAAATATAATTTAGATTAAAGAAAAAATATCTTCAACAACAAAAAAAGTCCATCATCTGTCATCAGCTTTCAAAAGTAATTGGGGACAATAGATGTCTCTGCGATGTGGTCTCTTGTCTTCCTTGTATTATTTTTCATGTCCACTAGATGGCGCTCGGTCGGATTAAAGCACTGATATTCAGGATCTAGTCATCTTGAAAAGTCGTAATCTGGATCAGGGTGATCCTTTCCTGAATTGCTTTGAACCCCAGGGACAACATTTGGCCGACTCGTCTGATCCTGGATCACAACAAATGGGATTTCAAAATCTGATCGGATCTGATTGAGATTAAAAGTTTTGAACTCTTGGGCCCTGGAGATCCACCCCTCTGGTGGGATCAGGATCATTCAGTTATCAAATTGATCCCTATCCTGTGTTGTCGGTTTGAACCCGTTTTGAAGATTTGATCCAGATTAAAGCTTGGATTGGATTTCCTGATCTCATCGGATATCAAAGTGATCCTAATCCTGTTTTTTGGTTTTGAACTCCCCAAAATCCAAATCTGATCTGATCAGATAGGGATTAAAAGTTTTGAACTCCAGGGCCCAAGAGTTCAAAACTCCAAGTTTCAGGAACAAAGATTCTCTCGCTTTTTGATCCATTTCTATAAAAACCTGTCTGAAAATGAGCTGATCAGATTTTGGCCACTTTGTGATGTCATAACGATGTTTTGTCTTGTGTAACCATTAGCCAATCAGCAACCAAGGTAACCCCCCCCCCCCCTTATCACCTGAATCTCCTCTAGAGCACCATTGAGTTCTTTGTAACCAAATGTCTCTCAGAGGGGCGTGGGGAGGGGCTCCTTATGTTCATCTAAAGTAACAGACAGAGAATCAGCACTTTAGAAACAGGGCTGAAACAGAGGGGATTATGGGATGCTGCAATGATCTGTTTGGTGTTTCAGCCAATCAGAGACAGGCTCTGTATATATCTGAGAGCTGTGATATATTGATGAAAAACAGTTGTTAGGGGACCTTTAGATACTGCAGTATTGTTTCTATTGTATTTTGTAAATGACTCTGAAAAGGGAACATTTCTAACGTGTCCCCAGGTCGGGTTCTGATCTGTGCCAGTGATGACCGGACCTGTGCCCAGCTGCAGCAGTACATCCGTCTCGGCTCCGACTCGCTGCTCCACCGCCTCTACGCCCGCACCGTCGGCAAAAGTGACGCCGCTGCAGCCGCCGCCCTCGATCTCGATTGCCACAAAAAGGGCAACAGCTGGTCGAAAAAAGGAGACAAGGGAAAAGAGCCGGTGCAGAAAAAACCCACAAAGAGTAAAAAAAGACCCTCGCTGACTCTGACCCAGATGGTGGGGAAGGACGGGGCGGAGGAGGCGGCCATGATGGGCAGCAGTGGAGACGAGGACGAGGATGAGGAGGAGGAGGAACAGATGAAGCTGGATTTGTCATCAGATGCTTATTATGGAGTTCTGAAGGAGCCGCTGACTGTCATCCACCCTCTGAAGGGCCTCACTGACCCCCACAGCCTCACCAGGGTGCTGCACGAGGTGGAGCCCAGCTTCGTGGTGCTGTACGACGCTGAGATCAGTTTCGTTCGCCAGCTGGAGATCTACAAAGCTACCCGGCCCGGGAAAACACTGAGGGTGTATTTCCTCATCTATGGAGGCTCCACGGAGGAACAGAAGTACCTGACGGCGCTGTCCAGGGAGAAGAAAGCCTTCGAACACCTCATCCGGTCAGACACACATTCTCTCTGTCTGGTGATGTTTTGTTGTGTTGGTTTCTCTTTGGTGACTGTGTGTGTTTCTCCGCAGGGAAAAAGCTACCATGGTGATCCCAGAGGAGAGGGAGGGGCGGGAAGACACTAACCTGGACCTGGCAAGGAATTTAGGGCCTGCAAACGCTACCACCAACACCCGCAAAGCAGGCATGTCTATAGAACTGAAACGACTAGTCGCTACTTTCAACTATTTTGATGAGTGATTAATTGTTAGAGTTATTCTTCTTGCAAAAATGGCAGAGAGAAATACGGACACTGGAATGGAACTTTTGAATGATTTTCTGTACTTAAAGATATATTATAACGTTAAATCAAAAATCGAAAATAATTGGTATTGAAGATAAATATTCTGATGCCAGTAAAAGTAGGCTTTTATCTACTAAGATATATTGTGCATTTCTGTTAAAAGAGTCAGATTCCTTTTTATTTATTGTTCTGTGGATTTATTTTATATATTTAGGATACTTGTTTTTTCCCACATTATTTTTTATATATAAATAATTGTTCTTTAAACTTTTCATGCATTATTATTTTATCAGAGGCATAAAATCCAACAAAAAAACACTACCTTCACCTCCTTCCTCTATTTTTTGTCATTTTCAAACATCTATTGGTTCCCCTGGACAGTTTATTTTGTCTTACCTTATAAAAGTCTCCACGATTTCTTAAATAAGTGTCTAAGTGTTTTTTGTTTTCCCATTTCCTGTCCACTACCCAGGAGGTCAGGAGCAGCCGAAAGAGCCGTCCCGAGTCATCGTAGACATGCGTGAGTTTCGCAGTGAGCTGCCCTCGTTGCTGCACCGCCGCGGGCTGGACATCGAGCCTGTCACCCTGGAAGTGGGCGACTACATCCTGACCCCGGACACGTGCGTCGAGCGGAAGAGCGTCAGTGATCTGATTGGCTCCCTGCAGAGCGGCCGCCTCTACACTCAGTGTCTCTCCATGACTCGATACTACAAAAGACCAGTGCTGCTCATTGAGTTTGACCCAGCAAAACCCTTTTCCTTGATGGCACGCTCTGATTTCCGTCATGAGATATCGGCCAATGACATTTCTTCCAAACTCACCTTACTCACTTTGCATTTCCCTCGGCTCCGTATTCTCTGGTGCCCGTCCCCCCACGCCACTGCCGAGCTCTTCGAGGATCTGAAGAAAGGTCGCCTGGAGCCGGATGGTGCCGCGGCTCAGGCCGTCACAGCCGAGTCAGACATGGTGGCCGAATCAGCTGACCTCTACAACCCCGGGCCGTATGACTTCCTGTTGAAAATGCCTGGGGTCAATATGAAAAACTACAGGGCTCTTGTGAAAAACGCAGACAGCCTGGCAGATTTAGCCAAACTCAGCCAGGAAAGGTTGGCAGAAATACTGGAGAATGCTAAAAATGCTAAGCAGCTATTTGAGTTTCTGCATAATGATGCTGATGTCCCTGCTCCTGTGCAGAAGGGCAAGCGGACATGATGGGTGTGGAAATTGAATTGCTTCAAGAGGGATTCATCAAATGGGCTTTCTTCTTCTTCAAAGCATCTCACTTATGTATATAATTATAATGTTCCTGGTATCAGGAGGATTAGTTTTCAATGTACATACATAATAAAGGTCCATCTTCTTCTTCTACATTTTGATGATAATGGCATGATGTAAAATGATGCAGACTGAATTCACACCGTACAGAATGAGTCTGTCATCAAAAAGTATTATATTTATGTACAGAATGAACTGATATACTGCAATGTTTTTTTCTATTGTATTTTGTAAACTACTCTGAAAATGGGACATGTTCTTAAATAACTTGGCAAGAATCAAATAATTTATAATTGTTTTGTTTACCTTTTGTTTAAATAAATAAATCTTTCTAGAACAACACTGTTTTATAACCCTTTTATTGTACTTAGACCCTTTTAGAAACTCCATTTTATGATTTGTAAAAAGTCAAAAAAATGTGGGAAATTAAAATCACCCATTAGCTGGGCATGGTGTTTCTATGTTGCTCAGTTTCTGAAAACCGCATTCATTCATTCAAGAAAAAAGACACGATTAGTAGTATTATTGGGTGGTCATACATACAAGGAAGTCCTGGGACTACATCATGAAATCTAAAAGGAGTTTCCTGCATTAGTTTGACTGTATTGTGTTGTGAGAATGAGCATTTGTGATTTGTGTCACCTCGAATATCTACCAGATTCACACAGCAACCATTACATAACACTACTCATCATATGTGAGGGGGGAAAACAGACATAGGATATTCTTTATGAGTGTTCAACGTATGAGTGTTGTTGTGATGTAGTTTTGTTTAGTTTGAAAAAAATCGAGTCATGCTGATGGTAGGACGATAAATGCTGAGTGACCGGTAAACAGACAGATCCCTCCGCCACTCCCCCCCAAGGCTTCGTCATTACGTCACTCCGCGTCCGAGCCTAGACCCAGTCGCAGCCATTTTACTCCGCGAAATAAACTTCAATCTCACAGCTACAGGAAACAACACAACACACACGCGACCATTCCCTCGGGATAATGGATATCTCATTGTGAACAGAACACAATCCGGTTTCAAGTCTTCTCAAATAGGTGAGTCCACAGACCCGGGGCGACGCTGTCTTGTTTTTAGCATGTGTTAGCTTGTGTTAGCTTAGCCGAGCTAACTGTGAGGTGGTTGTTGTTGAGCAGCGTTTGTGATAAGCAGACGAGGCTTGGTGCAATAACACAGCAATGTGGAGTTGTGGACATTAAGGGTTTGACTGCTACTCACATTGAGGTGTTTTAAGTCATTGTAAGAATGGCCGCTTCATCATGTTTTTAATTATTGGCACTGTCTGCACTCACCTGTCAGATTTAAAGTAGCTAAACAAGGTTAGCTGATCCCACACTCACCTCTGCGATAACAGACACTGCAGACAGCCAAGCCAGGCAATAACACCTCTATAGGAAATATGTGTCCTTTCTCCTAATGCTATCTAGGTGTCAAGGAGAGATGGTACTTAGATCTTGTACTTGAGTAAAAAGTAGAAGTACCAAATGTAGGAATACTCTGTTACAGTAAAAGTCCTGCATTCAAAATCGGACTCAAGTAAAAGTACAGAAAGATACTTAAAGTACCCAAGGTGAAAGTACTCATTATGCACATTGGCCCATTTCAGATGAATATATATATATATATATATATATATATATATATATATATATATATATGATATGTTTTATAATGATTGATCATGTGTTATCAAAGCTGGTAAAGGTGCAGCTAGTTTTAATGACTTTGTATACTGCAGGGTAGCTTGTTAATTCACTCCAGGTGTACTAAGGTGTTTCTTTTTAGTTTTTTAAAAATGTTTCACATCATTAATCCAAATCTGCTACGTAATTTAAGATATTTTGTAAATATGTTTGAGTCAAAGTCCATGAATTACCTCTGAATAATAGTGGGGTAGCAAAAAGGTCCCTCAAAATTGTACTTAAGTTCAGTAGTACTTGGGTTAATGTACTTATTTACTTTAAACCACTGGTACTGTATGCTTATTACTTGAGCTAGGATGCTATCAAAGGCTGGGGCATGCTGTGATTTGGGAGACTTATCACCCTGCTATTACTGAACTGAACTCGTGTTTTCTTATAGATGGTATTTGTACCTTTGTTATAGATGGCACAGATAGGTTGGAAAAAGGAAAGAGAGGAGATGACAAGCATGTGGTTCTAAAGTAACACTACTAAATATGACTAACCATGCACACTGTTAACAAGACCCCCCCTCCCTCCCTCGTAAACCCTATGATGTTATCTTATTGCCTTCCCCACTGATTGAAGTGAGAAAAGTGGGGTAGTGCTGCAGCAAATCCAAACACATTGTGGTGTGTGTGAGTCATAAAGACTGGCAGGATGTGTTGTTTCACAGGCGGCTCTTTGCTGTCCAAGTCTGACATGGAGAAATGTGAATTATTAGACCTAACGCTGTGTAAGGCTGAAGGGAAAGTTATTATCGTTAAAGGATGTGTGTCGTATCTCTTGCTTATTTTAGAGCCACCCGTGCAGTATAAGCTTGCAGGAGGACCGTCTACCCAGATCCCTTTAGCCTAGGGGTTCAGTGTCTCTTGTGTCAAATTAAATGGCACTAGAGACTTATTAAATATATGAAAATGTATCTATTTCTAACCGTTTTTCCATCCTGCAAGTGGAAAGAGTTGCTGGAGACATTAGTACTGAGGGTTATCTACCAACAGGAAAGCGTGCAACCCATAGTATCAGAAACTACTTTACATAACCAGCCTACATACTGTCTTTATTGCAGGCCACTCTCTATTAAGGCTTGTCTATCTAGCTGCTTTAATCTTCTTAAGTTCCTGACACACCAAGCTGACACCAAAGAACACGTCCCGGCGGACCCGATTGTTGTGTCGCCTCACGTCTCCTGCGTCTTGGCCAAAAAGTCGCACTGGAACACACCGCAAAGACTTCAGCCGACGGCGCACTGCGCATGCGTGGGTGGCAATAACTCTCCTTACCAGCAGGCGGTGGTAGTGTGTATTCGTCATTCAAAAGAGGCAATCGGCAGACAGACGACATGATAGATACAAATAGCGTGCGTTCCATTTTCACTCTCGTCCATCACAGACGGTTTCACGTAACGACTTATAATCAAAAACATGTTTAGTGCGGTACTGGAAAATGAAAAATAATAGCCGTCTGTGTGCCTTCTTCACTTCCGTTTCGCTTCTCATGCACTGATTCGCTAAGCTGAACAGCCAATCAAAGTGATTTATTTTGCTGACAGCCGAAAAGACACGACGGTGCTGGACACACCAATCTGAGTAGGGCGACAGGACGCTCATCGACGGCCAGACATCTATCGACGGCCGAGATCGGCTCGGTGTGTCAGGGCCTTTAGGTGAGGCAGGGCCATTGTGTTTGGTATCCAGCCATTGATAGCTTTGTACTCTTGTTAGAAGCTCCTTTGAGCAAAGTCCACAAAGGAAGGAAATGACATGTGTGTGTCTGTGGGAACAGAGCAGAGCGGTGACTCTGGAGAATGAGCCACAGATGACATCATTTCTTTCTTATCTTTGGATAAAGAAGACATTTTTGTTGGAACCAGACGTGGTCTATTTCAGGCCCAGAAAACTGCACACTCAATCTAGAGTTTGGCATCGAGTGGTTCTCATGCTTTGTATGTGTGTTTCCTATTGGGTACATTTATTTTAGTATCCTTCACATACTTAAATCATTATTGGGTTATAGAGCAATTTTCACTAATCCCAACAGTGTTGATGTTGACGTGTCACCCTTTAATACAACTTAACAAGCAAAATCTTTGATGATATGAGGTTTTAAAAACACGCTTTTTTCTAAGTATCCCCCTTTGTTCTTCTGAGACTTAAATTAACAAGTCTTTTTATGCTAAGAGTATTCCCAGTGATCCAGAACATGAGATGTCTAGATTTGTAGACAAAGGCTTTTACTTTATGATCCTTTTGTTTTGATGCCTCTGCGTTGATGAAAGCAGTGACCAGAGGCATCGTGTTTTCGGGTTGTCTGTCCCATTCTCGTGAACAGGATATTTCAGTAATGCCTTGAAGGAATGTTTTCCAATTTGTCACAAACATCCACTTGGACTCAAGACTGAACTGATAAGATTTTGATGGTGAGAGTCAAGATCACTGAGGCCTCATAAAACATATTTCTGTATACAACTCAATCATTTCAAATGCTGATTATGACATTTTTAACCAATTTAGAATGGGATAAAATGTGGAAGTGATGACATTTTGGACAAACATGGATGTTAGCGTCAACTTGACTAGATTGGGGGTATTCTAGTTTATAATAGGGCTGTTATTACTGTTTCAACACATGTTATTTTTCATGTAGACAAAGAGGTGTGTTGATGTCCTTTAACAGAATCCAGACCCCCTTATTGTTTATGGTTCACCAGCTCTTACAGACCTCACTGTTCAGTTGTCACCTGCTGTCAGTGGATGTGTGAGTGTGAGTGCTTGTGGGTACTTTATAACACGAATGCTTCACAGCCAGGCCTATTTGTAGTAAAGTTAACCCTTGACCTGGTATGCAGAGACTGGGAAGTGTTGGTATTTCTCAGGAAGATACCAAGAGTCTGTTTATTCCTTGTTGTGGATACGTGGCTCTCTGAATGGCTGCTAAAGTATCGATTCGCTGGTTCTTCTGCTGAAAACAGGATTGTAAAACACTAGTTAGACTTTGAATATTGCCTAACATCCTGAATCCACATGTATTTAAGCGCTTTAGTGATTGTCATTCAATCCCGTCAGCCTTAAGACAATTACAAAGAAGATGTTTGCAGTCGAAGGTCATAAACCGTCTCACCTGCACTGCAAATGTGTAATCTTTTATATGTCTGCTAGAGAAAGAACAGCCTCGGGGCGATTGACACTCCCAGATACTGCCATCATGCTGGCAAAATGCCCACTCAATGGATTACCTAGTTGAACTCTGATCTGCTGGAGATAATAAAACACAGACCTGAAACCAGTTCTTGTTCTCAGTTAGAAACCTGGTTAATTTGGCTTTTTCTGACATGCTGGCATTGCATTGAGTTCCACAATGAGCTTTGGGTGTTTATATATTAAAAAACAACCGTCACAGAAGTCCATGTTAGTGGGTAAAGGGCCCCTATTATGCTTTTTGGGGTTTTCTCTTGTAGCATGTTATATAGGTTTTAGTGCATGTAAATGGTGTCTGGCGGGACTTTTCAGGCCCTTGCAGGTTGTAGGGCTGTACCTAGTGCTGCGTACCGGTACGCTGAACCGGTACTGGACTTGTAAAAAGTTTCGGTTCAAGTCTGGTTAAAACCAGAACGTCGGGAACCGGTACTTACGTATATTCTCCTTTTTGTTCTAAACCATCTAAAACCTTCCATAGATCGAGAAATCTGCGCTGAGAAAAGACGAAAAACATTGTTTTGGCTTCTGATATGGCGGCCATTACTGAACTCACGAAGTCTCGCAAAATATCGCAACTGCTCGCAAGGTCTGTGTGACGTCAAGGGAAGCTGGCTTAGACATAGTGGACACTGACAGCGTGGGATACTGGTTGCCATAGTGTAGCTAAGCTAACTCCTTTGTATGTAAACACAATGCCGCGGTGCTTTAAATTCTTGAACAAGAACACATAGACTTGTACTACTCTTGCATATTGAGTCTTGTATGTACATCACTATGTATGTAGTTGTGTTGTGTAGTTAGTAACACATGTAGAGTTGTAGAGAATACATGGTGTAGACACAAGTTGGAAGGGAGCACAATAACCCTGACGAGTTTGAATTTGAGTTGATTATGAGTTTATTTTCAATTGATAATTAACTCACAATAAGTTCACTTTGGTCACACAACTTGACACAAGTACAAGAACCTCTGGACTTGAGTCCGGACCTGAACCTGAATGTGAGTCCAGGTACACAGCACTAGCTGTACCCGAATATCCGAATATTCGTTCGTTGGAGTACTATTCGGGTATCAATTTCGATATTCGGATATTTGTTTTTTTTTCTTTTTTTCTTTTTCTTTGGCTGCCGCAATGCGGCTGCCAAATTGAATTGAATTGATTGAAATCTCCAATCTCCAACGTAAGAGCTTGTGCCTCTTCGGGGAGTGCTAACACTCAACCATAAACGTTATCGTTTACTTTCTCCGTCTTTATATGTAGATATGACTTTTTTTCCCGTTAATCTCCGTCATGTTGTTTCCATAGCAACAAGAACTTCCTCACAACAGCGCTAACTCGCCTTCAAAATAAAAGCATGTCCATACAAAATAGGAAGCCAAGCCAAATTACACTTAAGACATATACAACTGCAACGAAAGGAACAAACACAATGCAATATCCTTTTCAATTTCAAAGAACACAAATAACATTAACAAAATACTATAAAACAACAATACTGTAGAATAACAAAATGAATGCCGTGAATAAACCGAAATACACGTGTTTGAAGCGGTTCGCTGCTGATTATTACATGGGCCGAATATTCGCTGCTGATTACTACCGAATATTCGGGACAGCCCTAGCAGGTTGTCCACTTTTTCCACTCTTAATGCTCCGTAAACTATTCTCTTTGTCTTCTTCACTCTGTAGAAAGACTGATTGAAAATTAACTTATTTAGCTTCCGGAAATCATTGTCTGTGTGGCACTGATCCCCATACCAGTGTTTCAAGAGTAATACATGCAATAAAGGGCTATTTGTTTCTGATGGCAGCGATATAGTTTATTTTTGTATCCATATTGACTTTCATTTAGCTCATACTTTCATCCAAAAACTTGCAATAAGTTCAATCAACCATCAAGATACTCATTCAGAAGAGAAACCACCTGCAACTTTTAAATAATCCAAGTCTTTTTAAGTGTCTAAGCTTCATAGAGGAAAGGGAAGAGCTTTATTTCTAAGTATTTTAGATTGTAATTCTCAAGGTGCAGCGGAAACAGGATATCAATTAGTCTTAAATACATGTTGTTTTGAGCAGAGGTTGTTGGCCCACATGTTTACCAAGTGCGTAGGTTACGTGCTGACAGGGAAGGGATGGGTTCACTTGTTGATATTTATTGTTGTAGCACAATACAATGCTGCTTCATCGCCTGTGCCAGGGTTTCAAATACCACACACACCCAGTGGCAGGAAACCACAGCACTGCCTCCCTCTGAGCAGAATCAAATATTACTGTGCTTACATTTCTATAGAGTCACGGTGCAGTGATGACGTATTTTTGTAGGCCGACCCGGAAGTAAGCTGCGCATGGGTTCCCTCCACAAAAAAGCAATGCGATTTCTCTATAGGATTTTCGAATATTGTAAAAAGATAAGATCTGTGGAGAACAAACCGGTTTGATTAATGCACGTTTTGTTCAGCCGGATAATCTCCACTTGTCTACCCTACTTTTATAATTTTCTAATCATAAATGTAATCGCCAGAAGCAAAATGCTAACGTTATGCTATAAAGGAACTACAGCAGAGTCCAGCAGCACGACTTCAACGTCACGCCAACTTAAGATCCATATTCAAAACTACAGATTCAAAAGTGTACAAGTTGAAGCGTTTGTTTGAACAGTCTGCAGGAGGCAGGGACTTGCTTTCAAGCAGAACAGGACAAACAAACTTAGATGAGTGTTTACGTGTTCGGCGTAATGACGTACAACGGCCTCGACAACTTCTGTAGTCCTATTCAGCCACTCGGTAACAACCATCGTTTTTCAGACATGTCAATTCTTCAATAATCACCAGTGGGGTCACTGCTGATGGATTTAATGTCGTAGAACAAAACGTGACCCATCTCTTCAATGTGTCTCAACCACAGACCTTATTTCCAGATATTTTCCAAAACTAGTTCCAAAATCCCGTTGACTCTGAGACGAGGGAACCGGAAGTGGTAACATGCTGACTCACTTCCTGGTTTTAGGACTCATTCCTGCTCCACTCTATTCCCTCTGCTGTTGAGCCCACCTCTGACTTTACCTGGTGTGTGTTTACCGTATGTGTGTGTGTGCTCTTTAATGAAACACATGGTACCGGTTACCATTTAGAAGAGAAACACGCAGTGCGGCCATCTGGATCTGCTCTGAGATACTGATGTTTATCCCACAGCCGTGACTGTTTATTTCCTTTGAGCCTCCTTTCTCCCTTTCACTTGTTCACCTAGCCTGTTTCCATATACAAGTTCATAAACACAAACAACATGTAGTGCTCTGACGGTTGGAATACTTCTGTCACTTTATTTCTGAAGATTTAAATGCATTTTCTAGCAATTCGATCAAGTGTGTTCATTTTTTTCCGAACATTTTTAACTTTTGGAAATGTTGTGTTACAAAAGGTGTAGTTTTTCTATTCAAATTACAAATTAATCAAATTAATTTAATCACTTAAAGGTGGGGTAGGTAAGTTTGAGAAACCGGCTTGAGATACACTTTTTGTTATATTCCATGGAGTGCTCTTAACATCCCGATAGCAATGAATATCTGAAGTGCTTTGACAATAAATCCATTAATAAATGTTATCTGTGGAAGCCGCGGCGCTGTAAAAAGCACGACCAATCATCTGAGCCGGCCCGGCTAAAGTAACTGGATGGCCTACCTGCCTGTCAGCCTTCCATCGGGGCACAAACTTATCTCGTGCCCTCATTGGTCATGTGCGCGTTCGTGTGTGTTGGAGGAGGGGCTCTGTGAGGAAGTCTGAAGGAAGGGGCAGATTTTCTCCGGTCGTGTATTTTCAAACTCTAGCGCACTCGAGCCGGTTTCTCAAACGTACCTACCCTACCTTTAATACTAGGCCTGGTTGATATGAAATACACCTGGGTGGACTCTGCTCCTACACAATTTACACAATGAGATGTTTGATTATTAATGAGGATATAATGACTTATTGGTTAATAAAAACCCAATTTGTATCATAACCCACTAAATTACTAATGTAATCTCGCATCACCATATCGATATCAGATCAATTTAATATATCTTTTCATATTAGTATGTCATTATATTTCCTATTTCTATGCCACAAACCTGCAGGAAGTCAACATCAATCGCCACAAACTGTACTTTTGCGCAAATTTCTAGGGAAATGTACTAAAAAAAACTTTTAGGAAATCAAGGTCTAAAGGCTGCACAGTCTTGATGATGCTGCAGTGTGGGAGGAACATTAATACAAACAAAGATATCATATATACAAGACCTTTATCTGCTGAGCGTCTGTAATTTGACACATCAAGCAAACCGTGATCTAGTTTTATAAGCCATCGTCCTGAAGAGTCCGGAAAGCTGTGCATTTGATTGATTTGTATTCGCTGCAGCCTGATGCTCCATTACGGCTCTGAACTCGTTGATACTCAGAGTTTCTTTGTCTCTGCACGGAGGGTCCACTTCCACTGTCATAGAGACCTCTACACATCCCAGTGATGAGACCCTGAGGTTCATTCAGGCCTCTTTAAGTGGTGCTTATCGCCTGCTTGTCTCCACTCACCTTCAGACACATGTATTCAATCTTTTGTACTCTGAATGTAAATGTGTTTCTATTTCAATGGATTTTCATTTGTAAGCATCATTTGTGTTACATAAATGCACATCTTTCTGGACTTTATGATATTATTATATAAGCAAGGCAAGTTTATTTATATAGCACCTTTCAACACAAGGCAATTCAAAGTGCTTTACAAAAATGAAAGACATTAACGCAGCGTCCACACGGTGGCGTGCGTTGAAGCTTGCCGGTGGGCGTCTCTGAAGCTCGACCAACAACCAATGGCATGAATCTCCCGCCCCGGACACACGCCGCCACGTGGACGGGCCGTAAGAGCATAAAACACATTAGAAACATTAAAAATCAAAGATAATAAAACATGAATAACACAGGTACATGAATACAAGTTACAGTCCAGTGTGAGTGTATACCCTTTTTACTCTTAGAATGTTCTCCGTGGCCCTTTTATTTTCCAAAAGTCTTAAATGTAATTATTGTGCTTTATTTCACACCAGAACCATAACGCAAACTTTTAAACAATGAGAACAATAAATAAAATAAATGACAAGAATTCGTATTAAATAAAATTAATACATGTCTGACAGACAGGCCTCGTGGTGTCCGTAGGCTTGCCCTCACTGTCAGAGAAATAGCTCAAATACTTCCAAATTTCGCTTCTAGCGTCTTTTTTGTCAACAAGCCGAGGCGCAGCGGCAGTTGCACTCCCACTTGCAGCCATGCTTCTCGTTTTCTCACATGCTCTGGCAGCTAGCGCGTGCACGAGAGAGGGGAGGCACTTAGAGCGTGCTTGAGAGGGGAGGGACTGCAGGCACGGCTGCAGTGCAGGGAGTGGAAGCAGAGCGCTGAACACACACGGCTCTTATTAAAACGGTACTTTCTCACCGGAGTACTTTCCCCCGTCTTTCTTAAAGTACCGATACTAATGAAACGGAGGAATCGTAACGTTTTTAACGGCAGGGTATCACGGTACCTTTCAAGTATCGGTACACCTAGCAACACTAGTATGTACATATTTATTTTAAATTCATGTTTTTCTATTCTGAATACAGGTCTTTACAGGAATTTAGGTCTCTTGTCTTCGCACCAACACACCAAAGCAAATCCCTACCTGACAATATACCGCATTACTTTGGTCTCTACTCTCTGAGATCTAATCCTTTTTTATTATATATTTGACTCAACCGTTTTAAGAAAATACCGTTAGTTTTGGGGTTGTTTCTTAGTGGTGTTGTCTCTAATATTAAAGCTTTTATCTTTAGTTAACGTCTCTTGCATTTCCATTGACAAAAGTTGCCTTTTTTTGGAACAAACGCAGAAAGGGAGACCAGCGAAAGCCAACATGTCTGGACCCGGAGAAAAGAGTTGAACCTAACCAAACTCACTTTAGACTTGCATTTAAAATACGTACCAGGATTGAAAATTTCATTTAACTGCAATCCTTTGGTTTTACTAGATCATCTCTTAAAGTTGCATTGTGATATTTATGTTATCTTCTTTCTCTCTCCTCCCAGGTTTGACTCCATGGCTTAGCTCGACTCCTGACAGAAACTCACCGGACGTCTCTTCCTCACGGTCCTCTGCCACTACAGGTAGGAAATAACTCCTCTAATACAGTATAAGTATTATTAAATGATCAACAATTGGACAGCAACTACCAACCAAACTGTGGTTTGCCTTATTAAGGCCCTGACACACCAAACTGACACCAAAGAACACGTCCCGACGGACCCGACTGTTGTGTCGCCTCACGTCTCTGCGTCTTGGCCATGTGTCGCACTGGAACACACCGCAAAGACTTCAGCCGACGGCCAAGTAGCACGTAGGAACTGCGCATGCGTGAGTGGCAATAACTCTCCTTACCAGCAGGCGGCGGTAGTGTGTATTCGTCATTCAAAAGAGGCAACAACCGGAAGACAGACTGCGTGATACACCGAGAGAAGAAGAACAGACCGCGTGATATAAACAAACAACAAATGGCGTGTGCGTTCCATTTTCACTCTACATCGAGAAGCTCACGGGGCTTTCCCGAACCTGTGTCGAGAGCTGGAGTTAAATGAAATCTCAGATTTGCCTTCTTAATCGTTAGTTTGGGTCCCTCACTTCCGTTTCGCTTCTCATGCACTGATTCGCTAGCTGAACAGCCAATCAGAGTGATTTCTTTGGCCGACGGCACAGTATCGTCAAACATGCTTTTCAAGATCTATCAATGTGATTAAAGCTTGGATTAGCTATTCCTTTTAACTCCAAGTGACTTTTATTTGATCCCAATCAAAACATGAATCCCATAATCCTACAGCATTTCAAGAAGGATATTAGTTCTGCATGAAGTGCCAGATACTGAAAACACCAATTAAGTGCTATTTATTTTTCCGTCACAGTTCGTGTTACAACTCTTTGTCAGAGGAAGATTATTCTGCAGTGAAACCCAGTACCTGAATAGCTGATGTTCATTCACTTCATTGCTTAATGACTTCCTAATCTCATTGAAAGAGAGCCCGAGACCGAAGAATAGCATCGAGCAGGGGTGTCCACATTTGAGAGCCACATACAGACACATATACGAAGGGCTGGGTCGCTCACTAGAGGTATTTTGACTCATAAGTTAAGTTATAAATTGGAAAAATCAATCCGATGTAGATCAAGTATTCTTGATACTTGAAAATGCTTTAAGAAAAAAACAGCTCACTCCAGAGAGTTTCATTTATTGTTTTGGCAGCTCATTCCTTAAAACTAAAGCTTAGATTGCTTCTAAGAAGAGGAAACATGAAGGGTCTATTTCAAGGTTGTTATGTATATAAGTTAAGTGTTTCCCCTACCATTGTCTTGGAGGGGCGCTGCACCCCCGCCAACAGTGCCCCGCGCCCCCTCTGAAATTGAAGCTGTTTAAAAAAGAAATGACAACTAATCTCTATCTACTGTCACTTTTCACATTGAACATGTGCTCTTTTATTAAATAAACTAAACGCTTTCATTTTAAGTAATGCTGTCAAAATTATCGCGTTAACGGCGGTAATACATTTTTTTGAATGAATTGCGTTCAAATATTTAACGCATGTGCAGAATGGCCCGCCCCATACATCCCACCAGTGGCAGCGCCAGGGTATGGCTGGGGTAGGCTACACCCATACCAAGAAATGGCTTAGCCCCACCGTGAAAAATGATGTTAAAGTAAGCTAAATAAAGTCCGCCAACTCGCGCCGAGAATTGCACAGACAGCAGTTAGTAAGATTGATTTCAGTAGCCACTTGTCTGGAAATACCGAAGACCAAAAATGTTTTTGAAAACGTTTGTCACGTAGTGATCGTCTTCTCAATAGAACATCTTTGATAATGTCTTCTGGCCAATCAGAATCAAGATAACAGCGTGGTGTTGTTGCAGGAAGTCCCGACGGAGAATACTTTTGCTGTAGTACAGGGGTGCACATAACTGGTAAGCATGCGCGGCAACAATCTGAAATGCATACCGTCACTTGTGTCACAAAGCGCATTTGCGTACCGACGTACTTGTGAAGCTTTTCCAGAAGGCGGTTAGATCACCGGACGACAGGGTCGGTCTCCGTGTGCACAGACAGGCTGCTGTTAACGTCGGTCTGTACAACGGAATTGTGCCAAAACTACGCCGACCGGCTGCGGAGGGAGACTCTAAAACAGCTGATCACAACGTTCACGCTCTGTGGTCACGAAGTACTCGACTTAACACGTAATGAATTAAGACCCCACGGTTTGATGATTGATGGGTGTGTGGGCTGTCTTTCATTTTGACACACAGAACAATGTTATAATAAACATAGATACTGTATGTTAAATGGATATATCCGCCTTCTTTAATTTATCTTTCCATTCCCACAACAATATACATAAAGAAATGGCATATTTTAGACGTAGTTCGAATGGTGATTAATCTGATTAATTAATTTTTAAGCTGTGATTAATCTGATTAAAATGTTTAATCGTTTGACAGCGCTAATTTTAAGTTGTGAGTTTAGTGTTTTTGACCCTAAGAAACACTGATGCATTAATCAATAACAATAATCCACAGCTCCTCTCGCTGCTCCAGAGGATTTAAAAAATATATATCCCAATGCCAACCACCCCCTCGACATAGAGTAAATGCATGTAGAGAGTCGCCTTTCTAACTGCTCTGACTTGGCTCAACATGTAAAGCACAAGGCCTCACAGCACATGATGCACAGTTTGATTTCCAGCCATAGAAAGCACTTAAATGCTACAGAGCAGAGACTTGTTAGCCACTAAAGGAGCTGTTACTGGAGATCTGGTGATGCTGTTCTGTCAAAGAAACCCACTAAGGTTAAACATGAAGGCGTTTTATTGCCACTTCATCATCATTAGGGGGCAGAAAGAAACTGCAGGTCAGACGCCAAGTTTTAGAGAGAGGGGTAATTTTGCCAGTAAATGTGAACTGAGATTGCCTCCAACTTTAATCCATGATGTCTGAGAATGCACAACATGTCACCGATAACCGTTCATACAGAGTGAAACAGGCAGTCTGATCTTAAAGAGGTCCTATACATGAGTAACAAATGCGTCACTTCCGGGCAAAAAGTACGGCTCCGCCCACTTTTGGGGGAAAACAACGCTGTCATTCGAACGGCGGTCAAGACAAATTCTGAAGTTTTTGCCAATCCGATCAGAAATGTAAGAAAACCGTGGATTTTTGGATCTTCAAAGAGCCCGATTACAACGGCCAGTCAGGCAAACGATTACATTAAGCCATTAGAAATCGACGATCGGGCTCGATATGTGGGTAAATATAGCAGTGGGCTGTCGATTTTCATAGATGAGAGTAACATCAACGTAATTTTACGGCTCCGCCCACTTTTGGAGGAAACAGCGCTGTCATTTGAACGGCGATCGAGCCTGAAGCCACAGAGCTGTTCTTCTACTGTCCTTTTGTTCTTAGAGGAAGTCCAGAAACACTGAACTCTGGATTTGTTTTAATGCTTGAGGTGCAATAAACGACACAGCAGCTTGTTGGCATGACAACACTATTATTTTCCGCCTCGCTCATGAGAGTAACAGCTGGAGAAATTACAGCCTCGCCTACTGATTTTAATTTAACCATATATCGAGCCCGATTGTCGATTTCAAATGATTTAATGTAATTGTTTGCCTGATTGGCCATCGTAATCGGGCTCTTTTTAAGATACTAAAATCCACCGTTTTCTTACATTTCTGATCGGATTGGCAAAAACTTCAGAATTTGTATTGACCGCCATTCGAATGACAGCGTTGTTTTACCCCAAAAGTGGGCGGGGCCGTAATTTTCACAAGGAAGTGACGTCGGTGTTACTCATCTATTATGATTTGGTGGTTTTCCCCTTTCCTTTAGTGTGTTTTTAAAGGTTTCGGTGCATGTAAATGGTCTGCAGAGGCTAAAATTCCTGTTTCTCTGCATCCCCTTTGTATACTTCCATAACATAGTGAGCATTGTGATTTTATTTTCTTATTTCTTTTTCATTATTAACCTAATTAAGTTTACGTTCGTGAATTTTAGGGTAAAGGATTTTTTATTATTTAAATTAAATTAAAAAAAAAAAAATTTGATTGATAAAAAACTTGTGAAAATAGGGCAACAATTATATTTAAAAACCATGTTTTTACTTTGAAGTATTCTAGCACATAATCAGCACCTTGTTTGTGATATTTCTTCTTTTTCCTCCCCACGTTTTACAACAGGAATATTATAAACTTGTAATTGATGAAGACCATCTTGAGTGCAGTAATCACTACTTGGCAGAAAGCAAAACAGTCTAAGACCGTTGCTCCTGGCCAACAGCAGAAATGATGTGTTTGTCAGAATTGTTTTAATAGACCATGATACAATCTTTAAAATATGAGAGTAGCTGACACGTGGGGATTAGGGTTTGTTGTGTGTGGATGCATGACATCAGTATCAGGAATGAACAAAATTCAGACGTGATGAAACCAAATGTCTCGATCCGGTTCGATCCCTCTTGGCCCTCTTAAGCATTTGCCACTTTACGGAGCCACAGGGAGAACTAAAATCAGTCTATAGGAACAAAGTGCTCCTCAGCCAAAGTCCACACATCAGGGCGGTTAGAGGCAACATGTGGGTGCTCCCGCAGAGCGATAAATAGCAAGTATGTCCTCTGCCAGTTAAGAGGCTGTTGGGGAGCCATGGATACTTAACTGTTTGTTTTTTATCCCCAAAATGTTCCCGTTCCTCTCGCTTGAAACCACCACGGAGACATCATGTAACCGATTCTGAAGCCTGACGGAACAGAGAGAACATTCATGCACAGATTGGCGTTGTTTCTCCCGCGGTTTGAGGCGATTATTCTGCGTAATAGCCAGGTCGTTTAATGGATCATTTGGGCTGCGACTGAGCTCTTCCAGATGGCTTTAATCAAATGCCACCCTTTCACATTTCAGCAGTTTGGTGAAGGAGTCATTCCTGCAGGATGATGGCTATTACTCTGGATTACTGATGGTCATGAGGAGCCCACACAAAAAATCATGCAGTGATGTGTTTTCAATGTGCACACACGGTATTTATCTCTGTGTAAAAATAAATCGACAAATAAAATAAAAAGTCACATTTTTAAAAACAAAAATATTAAAAAATCCACAAATAAAGAAAAAGAAACAAATTATATAAAAAAATCCACAAATATATTTCTCATCCCCGCATACATATTTCTTGTTTAAAAAAAATATTATATATACCAACAAATATTTCGCATGTATTTAGAACAAGAAATATGTATGTCTGGGTCAGAATGATATATTTTAAACTTGGATGTTTTTATATATTTTTAAAGTAATTTATAACAAAAAACTATCTGTGAGAGAAAATAAATATATATATACATTATATAGATTTTTAAAGTCATTCTCTGGGTTTTCATTTATATTAAAACTGATCTGACGCCATAGCGTTTCTTCGCATGGTTCTGTTGCATTATTTCTTAACGCTTTTAATGTTATAGTTTTTGTAAAGGACTTTAAATTGCCTTGTGTTGCGTACCATGCTGCGAATGGATCTGGCCCTTCCTACTTCCAGGACATGGTTAAACTGTACACCCCAGCGCGTGCACTCCGCTCTGCATCAACCAAACGACTCGCTGCACCCTCGCTGCGAGGGGGACCCAAGTTCCCATCAGCAAAAACACGTGGGTTTGCTATCCTGGCTCCAAGATGGTGGAATGAGCTCCCCATTGACATCAGGACAGCAGAAAGCTTACACATCTTCCGGCGCAGACTGAAAACTCATCTCTTTCGACTCCACTTTGAGCGATAGAACTATTAACAAAGCACTTATATACTAATAAAGGACTGGCTTATCTATAGCCAGCTGAGTAGCACTTGAAGTGTTTCGCTCTATGAAACCTGATGTACTTATATGATTCTGTTTTCTTCAAGGTTGTATCTTGTTGGTCGAACGCACTTATTGTAAGTCGCTTTGGATAAAAGCGTCAGCTAAATGTAATGTAATATAATGTGTTGAAATATGCAATTTCTTCAAGGATTCAAGGCTTTTATTGTCATTCGTACATAGCTACAGCGTAGTCATGACAATGAAATTCTTAGGTCGCAGGCTCCTCCAACAGTGCAACACAATAAATGGATAATAGTGCAAGTAAATACAATAAAATAGAATATAATCAACTTGCCTTGCCTCCTGCAGTACTTATACTACCTACAGTGAGTTACTTTAGTTACTAGATGTCTTCTTGTTTCCACACAGGTAGCAGCGAGACACAGCCAAAGGGACGGTGACCCCCCACCGAGGCGACATGGAGCTCCAGGCGTCTCAGCTGGCAGTCAAGGGGGACTTTGAGATGTCCTGCCTGCTGCTGCCGAGCCCTCAGAGCGAGGCGGTGACCCACGAGATGGAGGAGCTGTCGCTGCAGCCGCTGCCTCCGCTCAACGAACGCAAGAATGGTGAGGACACGCATGTTGGGACAGGATGTACATTAAATATGGTGCCATGAAGAAAGAGTGACCGGAAAATACCTTTGACACTTCCTTCTATCAGAAAGACACCTTTCAGCAGGGCAGAGAAGGCCAGGAAAAAGTAGAGGATTTGCTCACAAAATGTATTTAGGATTGTACGTAGTTACTTTTCACCACATGTAAGCAGAGTGTGACAACAGGACTTGGACAGTTTGTTGTAACCAAGAATAACTTTTACCTTTTATTTAATTCTTGTTAAGACATAGTGTGAAAATGGCAAACTTTTCTCCTTCAGAAAGGTGCCAATCAGCAGGGAAGATACATTACAGTAAGGCAGGAAAGGGCAGAGGACATAAAAGATGGTTATTCTTCATGCAAAAAATGTATAAGGGGTTACAAATGCACAACCATCTTCCTAAGCACACCCACTGAATTGAATTTCACATCAATTAAACTCATAAACATAACAAGCTTATATATTTATATTAATGCTGTCAAAATTATCGCGTTAACGGCGGTAATTAATTTTTTGAATTAATTGCTTTAAAATATTCAACGCATTTAACGCATGCGCAGAATGGCCCGCCCCATACATCCCACCAGTGGCAGCGCCAGGGTATGGCTGGGGTAGGCTACACCCATACCAAGAAATGGCTTAGCCCCACCGTGAAAAATGATGTTAAAGTAAGCAAAATAAAGTCCGCCAACTCGCGCGGAGTAAATTGCACAGACAGCAGTTAGTAAGAAATACCCAAGACTAGAAACGGTTTTGAAAACTTTTGTCACGTAGTGATCGTCTTCTCAATAGAACATCTTTGATAATGTCTTCTAGCCAATCAGAATCAAGATAACGGCATGGTGTTGTTGCAGGAAGTCCCGATGGAGAATACTTTTGCGGTAGTACATCTCTATATACATCGATACAACATGGCACAAGTGAGCTTGTGTGAGGAACTTACACATGGCCTTTGTATTTTCTATGTTATATGGAGGTCAACAGACCGGAATACCAAAAGGGAACAAAGCAATAAACTGTGGACAGGGGCAGCAAAATGTAAATAACTAAACAGTTTACCTTGCTGTCGGACACTCTCTTTCAACAGGGGTGTTTTTGGTGAAAGGAGTCTGTTGGTAAGTAAATGTTCTAAATATAGGTCTCTTACCCCTCGATTCCACCGGGTCCGTCTGTGCCGCGTTACGGCTGCACCGCGGCGTTCGCAAAGATCGTGGCCACTCTAGTCAATGGATGCTATTCCACCAGACGCGCCGCGTTACGGCTCAGAAGCGTCCCAGAAGCGTCTCAGCACTGGGCTGGTCAGAGGAAGTGGACAGGTCAGAGCATCCAGTCAATCCCCAAAATAAACTAACTTTGCAGACCCTATCCCTCTGTAGTCTTTCAAGTAGCCAGCGTTCTCCTCCGGTTTACAGGCACTGTGTCAATTATATATATATAGAATAGTTATGATGATGAACGCATTTTTTACCACTAAAATACAGCAACACATCTTTGATTCATGTTGTTTATAACCGGAATATTACAATTATTATTAACTTTGTCTGTACAAAGTAGTGTTGTCATGATACCAACATTTTGGTTTCGAAGTCAAGAATTCCAATTCCGATTATTTTTCGATTCTTTTCTTAAAAAAAGGGAAACCGTCTTAAATGTAATTATTGTGCTTTATATTTCACACCAGAACCATAACCACATTGGTAAGTCAGCTAAAAAGATAGCATATTAGACAGTTATCGTTGCCATTAATTGACTCGGCAAACTACGAAAACGTTAATTTGTCACAAAATAAATGACACTGGTTTGACTTAGATTTGAGGGCATGGGCTGAGCATGATGTAATTATGTTATCTATCACATTCGCTAACCTGTCTGGATGCCGGTCGGCGAAGTGCTGAGTGAAGTCTGATGTGTTGGCTCCCTTGGTTTGCAGGGATCTAAAACATGTCTCACAGACAGGCCTCGTGGTGTCCGTAGGCTTGCCCTCACTGTCAGAGATATAGCTAAAATACTTCCAAATTTCGCTTCCGGCGTCTTCTTTGTCAACAAGCCGAGGCGCAGCGGCAGTAGCACTCCCACTTGCAGCCACTTGCTCCCCGTTTTCTCACATGCTCTGGCAGCTAGCGCGTGCACGAGAGAGGGGCGGCACTTAGAGCGTGCTTGAGAGGGGCGGGACTGCAGGCACGGCTGCAGTCCAGGGAGTGGAAGCAGAGCGCTGAACACACACGGCTCTTATTAAAACGGCGCCTTCTCACCGGACTACTTTTCCCCGTCATTCTTAAAGTACCGATACTAATGAAACGGAGGAATCGTAACGTTTTTAACGGCAGGGTATCGCGGTACCTTTCAAGTATCGGTACATCGTGCAACACTAGTACAAAGTAGCCTGTCCAGGAAATATGCCCAAATCAACATGGGGTTATGACGCCAGAGGAGGCCGGACCAAAACCGCGACACAGACGGACCCGATGGAATCGAGGGGTTACTCTGATACAAAGATCTAATGGGACATAAATACGTTTTGCTGCTGCCTCTGTCCACATCAGTGCATTGCTTTACTTCCATTTCTTTATGTGGATATCTAGCTCATGCAACCCAGTTAAAAACGATCTCTTTAGGTACACATGCACACAGGCACGTACTGAATAAATCATCTATTAATCTGAAAACGGGCCATTAAAGTCAGACGATCTCCCCTGAAACTCCCATCAGTGTTCCCGCAGTGTGCACGTCGGCTCCTCAGGACTTGGGTGTCGTTCTAGCAGCTTTACGGGACACTGATGGATGGGAACACCATTAACAGACTTAAGGAGTGGGTTAGATCCGCTGTGCTTTTGCCAGTTCCTAATCAGGGTTTAGATGGTGTAGTGAGATCAGATCAGTGCATATACACATCACCACGATAAGATAAACCATGTGTCACAAACGCCAGCCAGAGCTGTGGATTAAACACATTTGGGATAATGGTAGGATTTGGGTCTGTCTCCAGGAGCGCTGCAACACGTCTGGAACATTTTTGAGGAATGCCAACAGTAGTAGCACCCACTCATCATCTGGGCTTTTGTCATTTCCCTCCTAGTGAGAACTCACACCTCATACTTTCCACTCTGCGAGCCATCCCCAGCACGTTGCCCACCACAGACTTCCCCTCCCTCGTATTGGTTTAAACACACAGGTGTTAATCTGTCAATCATCCGGACAGGTCTGGGTGTCTGAGATAACTTCACTTGTTTGTCGAAAGGTCGAAAAGGACGAGTAGAGAGCTGCCGTCAGTAAAGGTAGTGATACTGAAGTGTAGAAATACTGCTCCAAGTACAATTCCTGCATCCAAACTCTTACTTCAAGTGGCTCTATTATGCTTTTCCCTTTCCTGTAGTGTGTGTTGTTGTGCAGGCACTGTGAATGGTCTGCAAAGGCTTGTATTACTTCATTAATTAAGAAGAAGAAAGACCTTTTTTTTTATTAAGGGGGAATTGAGTTTCCACTCTGTCGTACACACACACACTTTTATACAGGTAATACAGTACACACTTTTTACAACACGCACACACAGTTATATGCAAACATGCAGTTGAGAGGTCAGAGCGGAGGCAGCCAGTCTAGCCGGCGCCAGTGAGCAGTTGGGGGTTAGGGGCCTTGCTCAAGGGCACTTCGGCAGTGGCCCAGGAGGTGAACTGGCTCCTCTCCAGTACCAGTCAACACTCCGTATTTTTTGGTGCGATCGGGACGTGAACCGGCGACCCTCTGGTCCAAAGTCCTACAGACTGAACCACTGAACCATCATGCATTCATGTGTTTATTACTTTTAATGTTGCATCTGGTAAAGGTGGAGCTCATCTTTAACACTTAATATATTACTTAGTAGCCTTATTCATAAAAGACTGCCATCATTTATAAACTAATCTATATATTATATTAATAATCTTGAAAGTACGATAAAAGTACAGTTGCTCTAAAGTAATGTACTTGAGACAGGACTTAGACAGATTGTTGTAACGAGAATAACTTTAAACATTTGTATTTAATTCTTACTAAGACAAAGTGTAAACATGTAGATTAACAGGGACTTTTTTATTGCTAAATACATTGACTTCCTGGAGTCTCCACTGGTTGAATGGTTACATCACAATGTGTTTACACTTTTGACTGTTTTTTTAATGATTAAACAAAAGATGTTAATTAGTGATCTTAAGAGGCGCTTGAAGGCGGATTCTCTCGCCCCCCTTGGACACAGATAAGCTGATCTCTTGTGTTCCCAGTCTTCATGCTAGACTAGGACACACAGTGGTGACAAGAAAAACAAGTGTATTTCCATAAGTGTCAAACAAGTTGCATCATGTCTATATACATGTCAATTCTGGGTCTTTTTATGCCCCGGATTCTTCGTTGGCTTCATTTGATCCGCTATGATCGGCCAACTTGTCCTGTTTCGGTTGTTCAACAGGTTTTAAATCAACGTCTAGATATTGTGTTCAGGTGAACAAACCCATCTCTTATTCTAGCCTGTTTTTCTTCCTGCTCTCTGCGTTCCTCTGAGTGCAAACACATCTCAGTCATCAACCTCTCTCAGCCAGAACAGGTCACAGGTCGGCGTGTTTGTCAGGCTGAGCAGCATTTCCCGGAGGATCCCAGGACAATGACACTGACAGGAAGTCTATACTTACTGCATACCTTTATTCAGCTATTCCCTGAGTGAATTTGAGGATAAGGATGTATAGCGCCTTTACAACAAGCCCTGCAAAATGTCTACCGGAGTATATTTTCTGTAGACAACATGTGTAAAAGTGTAACCATAACTGAACTTGGTTTTAAAGCGGCAGTATTCCCAGACAGAGTTAGGTCATTTGGATATAGGACAGTTGTGATGCAATCTGTGGTATTACCTTGGAAGAACGATGTTGATGAGGGGGGCACAAGCTGTTTCCTGTTGGTGAGAGTAAGCCAATGTTGATGCATCCCTTCCTGTGAATGGGGAAGTGTGTGTACTTATGGTCAGTATTGAGTTGGAGCACCTCCTCTTACTTAATGTGACACATCCTTATCTTGTCGGCTCAGCAACACAACATAAAAGCCTAAAAACAGTCTTTACAGCTTTAACCCGTATACCTCATTCACACCAACGGTGTTTCAGGGCCGGTTCGGAGCTGGAGCTTGAAAAGCACCGGGTTTTCCTGTTCACACTGCAGCGGAGCAGCCTCTTAGCTCCGGAATCCGATTCGTTTCAAGCACCAAAAAATTGTCCGGCCAGAGCAAAAGCACCGCATACGTCACGCTTGCGTCGAGGCGGGGGCAGGGGCGGGATTAACTCCTGAACAACAACAAGAGGCCCGCGTTTTATCCAGTTTGTACACAACGATGGAGAAACTTAACAAGCAGCAGGGGTCCCCTGAAGAGACCAGCTACCTGCTGGGAACCTGGTCTTCCAAAGAGGTTCAGAGGAAGCTGGAGCACAATTGGCCATTATTATTGTTGTTGTTGTTGTTGTTGTCTGTGTGAGGGGTTTCCGCGGTTTGGCTTTATGAAGCAGGCACGTAAACGGTTACGTCATGACGCAACCGATGACGCAACCGATGACGCAATGACGCACCACCAGTCGGAATCTGGGCAGTGTGAAAAGAGCCGGAGCTAAACCGAAAGAACCGGTTCTGAACCTGAAAAGCTCTAGCACGGAGCTTGAACCGGAGTTGCGTTGGTGTGATATTAGATGCACGAGTGACTGTACCCTACACACTCTTCCATAAGTGGGTCAAAAAGGACCCGTATTAGAATAATGTGTTTTTATGCCATTTTGGTCACTTTTATAATATTTCATATTATATTTTGTTCACACTAGAAATATTTTATATTTAATTTTTCACTATTTATCATTTTAGAAAAAAAAAATTACATTTTGAAAAGAAAACGTTTTCCCATAGACAATGCATGCGGGTCATTTTTTACCCACTTATGGAAGCTTGGGGTAGAAATACAAAAACTACAATTTCTTAAAATGTATAACATTTAAAATTAGAATGGCATGATATCCAAAACATGTTTTTTGAGGAATAGCTGGAATATGAAATGATAAAAAATGTTTAATTACAAAGATACTTCAAAGAAAACCACCTCACCGGGTCGAAAAATACCCACAAGAGGCCCTATTTAGCTTATTATTAGGTATCAGTCATATCTGTCTCTACTTTAAAGAGTCCTCTCCTGCTGATGTTCAGGTGTATATCAGTATGTAGTGTCTCTACTTTAAAGAGTCCTCTCCTGCTGATGTTCAGGTGTATATCAGTATGTAGTGTCTCTACTTTAAAGAGTCCTCTCCTGCTGATGTTCAGGTGTATATCAGTATGTAGTGTCTCTACTTTAAAGAGTCCTCTCCTGCTGATGTTCAGGTGTATATCAGTATGTAGTGTCTCTACTTTAAAGAGTCCTCTCCTGCTGATGTTCAGGTGTATATCAGTATTTAGTGTCTCTACTTTAAAGAGTCCTCTCCTGCTGATGTTCAGGTGTATATCAGTATGTAGTGTCTCTACATGTCTCCATGCTCTAATGTTCAAAAAGCTCTTTATTTGTCTCATACTGCCTATGCTGCAGCACCTCTTTTCACCCTCTGTCTGAAACCAGAGCCCAGTCTGCTCTTGATTGGTTAGCTGGCCGGCTCTGTTTTGGTTGTTTAACCGGTTAGAGATGTCCTGACCCTCAGCATATCACATGTGTTGGAGTGTGAGTGTTACATAGTGATGTCTGTATGTTATAACTTATGGAAGTAAACAAAGGGGTCCAATGGAGGAGTTTCAGGCAGCCTTTGAAGACCATTAACATGCACACAAACCTATATAACACACTACAGGAAAGGGAAAGCCCCGAGGTTAATAGGGCCCCTTTAAGATGCAGTGGTTATTGTCCTTACTCAGTGCTGACTCAGACTGTCCCTCAGTAGGAGCCACATGATCACATCAGGGTATGTTGGTATCGCCTACAGCCAGAATAAAAACCCGTTCCAAACTTTGCTGAGTGAGGGGAGGGAAGTAAAGGGGGAGGAGGAGGGGGTTGTGGCTGCAGTAAAAAAAAATGCAGTCTGGGAGGAATAGAGGATGGGCCTAATGTTGCTCCTCTAATTCGTAGAAGCATTCGGCCGGTCATGTTGCACTGCAGCTGAGAGGATATGACTATACGCTACATCTGTTGGGCTCTAACACAAAGGCGTTGGGATCTAATGGCTTAATCCCCCAGTGTTTGGACTGATCTAAAGGCTTGTTTATATAAAGACAGACCATGGCCTGTATGGAGGTAGAGACCCCCATGTGCACTAGGTTCAGAACAGGTGAGCACTATTTTTCTTTATGCTACTTCCTCAACTCACCTAGGCTAATGCTGAAGCCATTGTTGCAGGTTAATGAAACAACTTGATAATACACTTTGGTGGGTTGTTGTCAGTCTTTGCATCACTTGATAGCCTTGTAATGTTTTGGGGTAGCATCTCAAAGCGGAAGGATCGAGATTAGTGTTCAAAAATATAGATTTTTCGACATCATTTCCGAATATTTGAAATGGTTTCAATACAAATGTTATATTTCTTAATACACCAGTACCAGCTGAGCTTTCTTGCTTTCCACACACACACACACACACACACACACACACACACACACACACACACACACATACACATACACATACACATACACATACACATACACATACACATACACACACTACAAACTCATACAGCGCTGTGAAAACACTGGCCTTGTTTTATAAGCCTTTCTTCAAGTAGTCCATTTCTCACTGTGGGATCAAAACCGGTATTCAATGCGGCTGTTTCTTTAAGGTATTGTTTTGAAATGTTAAATTCCAGTATTGTGACAACACTACCTGTGTTGCACCTGGTAATAAAGTGATGTTTACGGGGAAATGAATTGTTACACTATCCCATTCTTAAAACTGAAGATGCAATAGTTACCTTAGAGGTGTGAGATCAAAAAAAGTCCCTCATATGCCAGCACAGAAACAGTTCCACTACAGTACCATGCACCTACGTGTGCAAACAATGTATTTCAATGTGCTCGACTGGTAGGATAACTTACATATAAATGACGTTATTGTATGTTGTCCACCTAATGACGAGTAAGCAGGAAGTGAGAGATGTGTTTGAGAAGGATAGCGGTCAGTATGTGGTTACCTTCTCATTTCTTCTCTATTTATTTTTCCCTCTATATATTTATATTCCTCTGTGTGCTTTCCCTGGTTTTACCTCTTATTTTATTTAACATAATTTCTTCTTTCTTCTTTCAGTGCTGCAGTTGAGGCTTCAGCAGAGGCGGACCCGCGAGCAGCTGGTGGATCAGGGCATCATGCCATGTGAGTCAGCTGTCCATCACTGATAGACCCGCTAATGAACTCAGATAGCTGAAATAATAAACATTTTTTAATCTATTTTTATCTAGATAATTTATCTTTAACATCGTGTTCGGACTGAATGGACCTGACGGCACCTAAAGCTCACTTATTACCACATTTAACATTCAATGGTGTTATTGTCATATGCACAAAGCTTCAGTGTAGACATGGCAATGAAAAGTTTATGACCAGAGCTCCTCCAAAAGTACAAAATAAAAAGTCTATATTCATTTAAATAGAATAAGATATGTATAAGAACAGAATATAAATTAATGTAAATTAAGACAAAATTAAATACGGTTCATAGCGTTGATGACATGCAAGAAAACACAGTATCTTGTCATTTATTCTCTGCAAACGAGTGTAAAAGTTGTGCCATCATGGAGCTTCGTTGGGGGGTGACATCCTACAGAGGTGGGTCTTAAGCAGCCTTGTTGGTGCATGCAAGCCGTAGCGAGATGTAATCATATAGTAGGCTGAAAATAGCAAGCAGGTAAACCTTAAATACATACTGATATTAGCAATTTGTACGAACAGGAAAGGGGAGAGAAAAGACTAAGGGTAACATTCAGTGCATATAATACACAATGTTCTAGTGTTTCCAGTATCAACCTCTGTGTAGATGTTATTTGTTTTCATTTGATCAGATTACCAGATACCTATTGGTCAGTATTGACTCCAGAGAAATCTGTTGACACAAGAGTCTGATTAATTACAATTTGAGCTAATGTGATCAAGAGGAGTTTAAACAAATTGATTAAGGACAACTGGTGTAATCATTAAATGTAATAAAAACACAATGAATAAATACGGTGATGAAATAATAAGTTAGTGCATTAATGAAAATGTTGTGTGTTGCAGCTCTGAAGAGCCCAGCTGCTTTCCATGGGCAGATCCGCAGCTTGGAGAGAGCCAGGGTACGGCACAGCGTTTGGAAATAAAGTGCTAACTGTGGTTTCACTCCTTGAATAGCAAAAGAGGATTAACTTGAATGTTTTTCTTTCTATTTAGACGGAGAATTTCCTCAAGCACAAGATCCGCAGCCGTCCGGAGAGAGCAGAGCTGATCAGGATGCACATCCTGCAAGGTACCAGTCACTCTCTAGTCTTTACTACAGACATGTCAATTCATCTACTTTCTATTATCTAGTAGCTTCACATAGGCACACATTAAACCCACCGCACAGGGTTTTACGTGTAGCTACCGCCTTTTACTCCAGATATTCTCTTCTAGTGGTTCAAAGAAACACTCGGAGTTGAATTTAAATAAAGTTATGAACTGCATGCCAAACTATTCAACTCGCACAAGTGGTCTAAAGCTGAGCCTGTTTGCTTCACCTGTCGCTCTGCGTGTGAAGAGAGGCTAAGTTAGGTGAAACCCGGGATCAGAAGATATTAAGGACCATGTGGCGTTTTTAATTCTAGGGAAAATACTGAGCCTTAATATTATCTGCAACTGTACACAAATACAGACATGCAAACAAAATGGAAGCTGCACAGCGTTCAAATGTACATTTATTTACACATTTGAATGTCAACGCTACGACTGATTCGAGTGATTGTGTGACATCTTTTCACTTTCTCCTCAGAGACCGGAGCAGAACCTTCACTACAGGCCACCCAGATGAGGCTGAAAAGAGCCCGGCTTGCCGACAACTTAAACGAAATGATCTCCCAGAGACCCGGCCCCATGGAGCTGGTGGAGAAAAACATCCTGCCGGTGGATTCCAGCGTTCAACAGGCAATAATCGGTGAGAGAACAGTGAAGAGAGCCAGGGCCTTCAGAGCATGTCTGCCTCAATGGACACTGTCCGAAAGAGGTTGTTACAGAGAAAGGATGAGAAACACTGACGATAACAAGAGAGAATCTTTGTTCCTGAAACTTTCAGAATCTCTTTACACAGAGGGGACACATGTTTATTTATAAAAGACATGAACAAGTGGATTTTGCATAATAGGTGACCTTTAAGAGCAAGGGTGTCCAAACTTATACGAAGGGCTAGGCCGCTCACTAGAGGTATATGGCCTCATAAGTTCAGTTATAAGTTAGCAAAATCAATGAAATGTAGGTGAATGATGGTTGTGAGTGTTGGCTGCTCATCCCTTACAACAGAAGCTCAGATTGATTATAATAAGGAGAAATATGAAGGGTGTATTTCAAGATTGTTAGGTAAATAAGTCATTGTCTTATCAACTAAGATATGTTAGAAAATGTTTCCAACTTGACTGAATTTATTTGAAAAGTGGTTTTATTAACACATGAGTACTACTGTGTGTGGGGGAAACTTCTGAAGTAATAATAGATTTATTTTGTTAGCGCTTTTACAGGTGCTCAAAGACGCTTTACAGATATAGTGAAAAGAACAAACAAATAAATATATAGTTAAAGTTAAAGTGAAATAATACAAAAGCATCACACATTAAAAGCCAGATTGAAGAGGTGAGTTTTTGTGAGTGTGTTGAAGGTGGTGAGGTCAGTGCAGTCTCTGATGGGTTGGGGGAGTGAGTTTCCAGAGGGAGGGGGCTGCGACGGAGAAGGCTCTGTCCCCCCAGGTCCGGTGATTGGTGCGGGTGGGGATGGATAGGAGGTTGGCTTCTCATGAGCGGAGGCAGCGGGAAGGGGTGTGGTGGTGCAGCAGGTCTGTGAGGTAGGGGGGGGGGGCTGATTGTTGAGGGCTTTGTGAGTAATGAGGAGGACTTTGAAGTTGATTCTTTGACGGACGGGGAGCCAGTAGAGGTTCTGGAGGAAGGGAGTGACGTGGTCTCGGGAGCGGGTGTGGGTGAGGAGGCGGGCAGCAGAGTTCTGGATATGTTGGAGTTTATTGATTAGGTTGGATGGTATGCCGTAGAGGATGCTATTGCAGTCGTCGTGATGTGATGAATGCTTGAATCAGGGTTTGAGCAGCAGAGGAGGAGAGTGATGGGCGGAGACGGGCAATGTTTTTGAGGTGGAAAAAGGCGGTCCTGTAATGAATAAGTAATTGGAGTCAGGACTCAGAGACACGAGGAGAGCTGAAGCTTTGATGGCAAACAGCGACGGTTTATTTTGAGCTTCGGCCGGAGAATTTACAAGACATGTCACGGGTCTGACCACACGGTTGAGATGCCACAATCAATTCTGAAGAACCCTCCTGTAGCTCCAGGTTTGAACTAGTTCAGAGCGTAACAATCAACATTCTTCAATAGATAGACTAAACAGCTGAGGACACTGAATCACATCTGTTGTCGCTTAGGGCTCGGGAAGGATGTGTTCCAGGTGTCCCACAGCAATAACTCTCTGACCGAGAGCTGCCCGGTCACAAACTGGCAACATCAACAACTTGCTAGGGCAGCCCCTCCTCAAGGGAGATAACGGCTGCTCAAGGCTGGTCAGCTGCGTCAGAGGGCGAAGGAGGACATGCAGGGCAAATGATTCCCTGACACGGTGTAATATATTTTTACATTTATAGTTAAGAAGTACAATATAAGACGAGCACAAGTTTCATTTGTGGGCCGTATTCCATTATACTTTTTTAATTTGATGAGGGCCAATTCAAAATGTTTGGACACCGTCTGGTTTAAGAGCATTTCTGCCTCAATGGACATGTCAGAAAGAGGTCAATGCAGAGAAAGGATGATACACATTGTATTGTTACTGTTAAAGTGAGTAAGCAGTGAGGGCTTGTTGTTGTCTCTCAGTAGGCCAGGTGAATTACCCCAAAGTGTTGGAGGAGGACAGCAGTGATGCTCTGTCCCCGGAGCAGCCGGCCAGCCAGGAGTCCCAGGCCTCAGTCCCGTCTCCTGCAGAGAGCCGAGTGCCAGAGACCCCCCCTCCAGCCCCAGCAGCACCTCCTCTTCCTCCAGCCCCAGCAGCACCTCCTCTTCCTCCAGCCGTGCCCAACACCATGCTGCAGGTCAGACACAGCACTCTTAATGCTCATGTTTGTGTAAGCACGGCTACAGTTTCTCATGCTTTGCTTTCTGTTATTTTGTCCATGTCTATAAGTAAGACGTTGCTTTTGTCCGGACCCCCTTGAAAAGGAGACGGTGCATCAAGGGGTTTATCCTAATAAATACATGTCTATATATGCCCACCTAGGCCCCTTAGTCTGCAACGATATCTTATGTCTGACTCCATGAAAACACTTTAGTTAAAACCCGATTTCCTCATCAGAGGCAGGTACAACTTGAACAAAGGTTAATTGAAAGTAAATGAATACCTCGACTGGTCCACTACCGCCTTGTTGATCCTAAAGAAGGCTCTATGCTACTTGACTGCAGTTCATAACTATACTACACAACATTGGTATTCATTTCAAAGATATTTGGTCGATCATCTTTCCTCGAATATAAATATGTGCTTAAGTGGATAAAGCCATAATTAGATCAACTTTATTGACACTAAATTGGGAAACATATTGGCACAGAAGCATGTCACCGGCATGACACGTGAGTTAAAAATATGATTGAATAAACTATTAAAAAACTGAAAGAGTAAATATATATATCAGCAGTAGAAAACATATATTGTATCTAAATAATACAGAAGGGTTTAAATACTCATATACTATATAATAGATCAATCTACTACTATAACAAAACATATAAAAACATAGGATACTATATAAAGTAAAAATAAAAGTGCAAAGTAGTTGAAGTTGGTATTAATAAAAAATGTAATTTGGAAAAATCATTCCCCCAACTTCTTGTAGCTTACTCACATTTACAGTTATTATAGGAAGTACATTGTTTGCATTACAGTAACACGGGTCTACTTATGCTTCTTCAGTCCTTCCCTAATACAACAAAAGCAACAACAGACTTTATGAAGCTGGTCTCTGCCATAGAGACTCCTCGTCCTGCCGTCACTCAGCCGCCCGCTCCTCACAAACCAGCACCCACCCTGGTGAAGGTAAGAGCAATATCTATCTATCTATATATATATATCTATCCATCCATCCATCTATCCATCCATCTATCCATTAGGGCTGTACCCGAATATTCGACTATTCGAATATTCGTTCGTTGGCCAACTATTCGGGTTTCAATTTCATTATTCGGATATTCGTTTTTTTATTTTTTTTCCCAAAAAATTTTTTTTCCCTTAAATGTATGCTATCAATAAAGGCGAATTTCCATATTCTTATACTATATTTATACTTTTGAATTGCACTGTTAAAATGCGGAAATATATACAATCTCAGCCTGTGCTCCTGACATCGCGTTCACTCACAGTCACGAACGCAAACGGCACGCTTCTCCTTGCTTCACCTCGCTTCACACACCTGCACACAAAATGCCGAAGACTCCAGCTGTGTGGGACCATTTTAAATTGGGTTAAATGCAGAGGACACATTTAGTTTTAATGTATGCGAGTACTGAGACAATAAATAAATATAAATCGTAATAGTATGCTCCAGGGGTCGGCAACCTTTTTGATATGAAGTGCCATTCAATTATTATTTTATCAGCGTGCCGACGCTCGTGAACTGTCAACAGGAGGGCGGGGGGAGGCTCGCTGCGGGGAAGCAGTGTGTAGACCTGTCAGCGCAACTTACATTATAGGGATGCTCCGATCGGATCGAGTGGGCGGGGCCTATGGGGATCTTCCATTTAAAGTTATGTTTAAAACTCAGTTAATGGGGCTCATTCACTGGAGCTTCCACAAACAACAACCAACATAATTATTACATTCAAATTAAGTACATTATTCAAGTTTACATTAACTTTGGATAATAGCACGGGAGAAATGAGCGGAAGCGCTCTCTTTTCCTCTCTCCCCCTCTCTCTCTCTCCTGACAGCCCGTCGGTATCTCATGCAGCTCACTGATCCAGTAATGAATGACCCGACAGTGAAGAATACATATATTTATAACTAGTTTAGCTTGTTCCAGAGGTAGATAACATAGCTAAGTGTGTTAGGTCTAACTCTTGTGTGTTGCTCCGCTCACCGGTCCGTCACAGCGGGTGGAGCTGCAGGATTTCTGCTTCACACACGTTGCATACCGCT